>WEKY01027114.1:5156-20739 GCA_013390045.1 Picathartes gymnocephalus | reverse complement strand
TTTTTTTTTTTTTTTTTGGTGGGTTTTGTTGTTGTTGTTGTTCTTCCTAGAAATTTGAAGGAGAATTCTCTCCTGGCATCTTGCCCAGTTTCATGGGGTCTGCCACTGCTGCTTTCTCATTTCCCAAGTAACTTCTGCACTCCCCCAGCCAAAATCCTCCTCAAATGGCATGAACCAGCACATTTTTTAGGCTGGGATTATCCAGTTCCTGCTGAGTGATGATCACCACCGGCTGCATCACATCTCTGACCCTCCAGCTGAAGGAAAGGGCATCTTCAGTAGGGGCAGAGATTTTGCAGCACTGCTGATATTTGCTTCTAAAAAGGAGATAACCTTGTCCAGAGAACTGAAGTGGTCCCAAACCCCCTCCAGAAATCAAATTCTTGGCTGTTGAGGCTTGTTTGACCCATTCCTCTCCTTCGTTCCTGCCATGGCAGTGAAAAGGTTGTGCTGCTGGATTTTGGGTTGCCAAAAGAAGGGATCTGAGCCTTGGGACTCAGTGTCCTTCTGCACCTCCCCGTGCAGTGTGACCTGGCAGGGAACTCCTGCCTGGTGCTGTGTGATTCCAGAACCTTCCAGTTTTTGCCAGCCCCTTCCCACTTCCTAGAAAATGTCTGCCCTTTTGCCCTCTGGTGCCCTTGATTTTTGCTGTTGAGCACGTGGCTCCTGGGTTGTCTCTGCCCCTTTTTGCTTTCAGTTCCTGTGGAAAAGAACTGGGGAGGAGTGGATGTCACCTCTCCGTGGTTTCCTTGCTGAGGGCTGGGGTTTGTGGTGACAAACTGAGCTCAGGAGCTCAGGCAGGAAGGGTTCTGCTGATTGCCCAGGGAAGAGAGGCCCAATTCCTTGGCAGTTTCTGCTCCCTCCACGGAATTCCAGAGCTTGGAAAAGCCCTCCCAGCCCATGGAGTCCCAGCTGTGCCCGATGCCCATCTTGTCCCCAGCCCAGAGCACTCAGTGCCACCTCCAAACCTTCCCTGGGGACTCCAAACCTCCGTGGGCAGCCCCTTCCAGTTCCTTTCCATGAAGAAATTCCTCCAGATACCATTTGTCACCCATGGAAACACAAGCCAATTCTTCAGGCTGACAAGGGGAAAAGGAAGTTATTAACTCCTTATTTTCTTTAAATTGATAATTGATGGATTAATCTCCTGGGAAAGGTGCTACATCATGTCTAGGTAGGCCTGGAGAAAACAGAATTTCTTTTTGGTATCTCTGTATTTTAATAGATAAAAAGGGACTTCTTATCTCCTTCCCTCTGTCCCCCCCCTTCCCCTGTAGGTGTTGGGAGTTTTGGGAAGAGCAGTGGAAGCAAATCAGTTCCTCATTGCTGGCAGAGTGCTGGGGACTGGCTCTTGGCAAAGGGAACCAGCCAAGTGTGAATGTCACAGGCAGTGGCATGAAGTGGCTCGGGGAGGGTGATGCACATTCCAAAAAAATCCATCTTCTCTTGCTTTGCAAGGCTGGATCTTCTCCTGTGTGCCCTGAGTGCTGGAGTGTCCTTCCTGTGCCTTCTCCCCCTCCTTCATTTGTGACTTGGTGTGGGACACTGGATTGGGTGTATTTGCTTGGGATGAGGGGGGGGAGAATGCTTAAAAAACCCCCAAAATGACAGTTCCTGATGTGCTGCTCTAACAGTGTCAGTCCCAGTGGCCTTGAGGCATCACTCCAGTTTCTGCTCTGTAATTGTACATCCCTTTTCTGACTGGCAAATGCAGTGAGTTCTCTGTGTGTCTCTTGCTCTGGGGTCACTTATTTCTCTCATGTCTCCCTCAGCAGTTGTGTAGAAAAGAATCCAGAAGAATTTATGCTGGAACAAGCTGCTTTTTTGTGCTGCTGCAGTAAAAGGAAGACCAGAACTGGAGTGATTCCTGACCAAAACAAAAGTTCATTACGTGTTCATAACAACTCCTTTGAGTGAGTTACTTGATCATTGCACCTCAAATTGGATTTTTTTTTTATTTTTTTTTTTTTTGGTTTATGGAATATCCTGAGTTCTCCAGGCCAGCAGGAGGTTGATGTGGGGACCAAGAAGAGTGTGACCAACAGGTTCAGTCGGGTTGGCTCAGGTAACCTGGAAATGTGGCCCTGTCCTGCTGTAGCCTCAGGAGTGCAGGTCTGGCCTGGCATCTCCAGCAGCTCAAGTGATTTATTGGATGCTCCAGGTCAACTTCTGCCTTCCCTGTCTGTCCCCAGGGGGTTCCTGGCACATTGCTCTGCCCCAGCTCCTGGTTTTCTGGGAAAAGCCTGGAACTGCTGCCCTGGATGCTGAGGGCTCTGTTGAGCAGCTGCCAAGGATAGCCCCTGCTTCCTCAAGGGCATGTGCTACATAATTTATGTATCACTTACTCCATGAAGAGCTCCAGTGCTCCTTTTTTTGTGTTCTGGAGTGCTGCAGTAAATGGAACGAAGCTTTTTCTCCTTTTTTTTTTTTTTTTTTTCCCTGAGAGGTTTTTTTCCTGATGCTGCCTTGTGTTTACTGTGGACAGATAGGAATTCTTTGGTGTGTCCATGGCAGGAGTGTGAGGAGTCTGGAAAACACACTCAGGGGGTTGGGACATTGTACAGACCCCGCTCAAGGCATGAGAGTTCTGTTATTTATTAATTTTTCTGTGGCAGAGTTAATATTTTCCATGATCCTGGCAATCTGGCCAGGTTTCTTCCACACAGCAGAGCTGTTCAGTGGGTGAAGTGCTGCAGATCTGAGTTCAAATACTGCTTGAAGGTGGGAAGGGAAAATGTTGTTTCCAAGAAATGATCTTGGAAATCTGTGAGCAGAATACTTAATTTGCTAACACTGGACACTCCCATGGGATAGGTGGGCATCTGCAGCTCCATGTGAACCCTTAAAACATCAGGATTGGTGAGGAGAAAAGGAAAATCAGCTCAGGAACTTCCCATCTGCCAAAAAGCCAACGGAGCTGAGAACAAATAGTGGCTTCAGAGCTGGAGCAGTTGGACTCTGGCAAGTTTTAAACACCCATTTTATTAGAAAAGTACTGTGGAGAAAGTTTTCCTTTAGAACAATTGTACAAATTTCTCATCAAAATCCCGCCCTGGGTCTGCTTCACATTAGGAAATCTCTCTTTAGGGACTTGCTTGGGATTTTTTTTTTCCCCTTAAGGAACAGGCTGGGTGTTGCAGAGACATATGCATTGTTTCACCAGAGCTGCAGCCTCTATTTCCAGACAAGAGGCAAGCACATTGTTTTGTGTCTTTGATATGATCCAGCCAGAAAACAGCCTCAGGGAAGAAAATTCCCAGTCCTTGGCAGCAGCACTGTCTTTCTGCCTTTTTTTTTTTTTTTTTTTTTTTTCCCTTCCCTCTGTCAGTGCCACAATGTTCACTGTTCTATTAACTCAGGATTAAACTCACATGGGGCATCTCAAAAGTCCTTTGTAAGACTTGAGGTCAGAACTTGCTGAAAGTTCAGAGGGACGAGTCTCATTTTCCTAATGAAGAAAAGTTCCAGGGTTATTTTGGAATTAGGTCTAAGAAACTGGTACAAGAAGCGACTTCAGTGCTGTAATTTAGTGACAGTGCAGCAAATTTGTGGTGGCTGCTGAAAACTTTCCACCTTCCAGCTCAGGCAAATTGAGCTCTGCAAAAAAAAAAAAACCCCTCAAGGTGTTGGTGACAAAGGGCAGGGTTCAGCTCTCTGGAATTTGATGATTTCAGGTGCGTGGTCTGGCTGTGTCTTCCTTTGGAAAATGCTCCAGGAACTTCACTTGTTTATTTTGGTTGGAACGAGCCCCTTGGAGCTGAAGTGACTTAATAGAGGAATGTCACAATTTATGTGAGGGCAGCTGCATCTGATACTGACACACTTGTCAGAGAGTCTGCATCCTGGAATTACAGAAGGTTTGGGATTCCCAGGGACTTTAAATCCCATCCAGTCCCACTCCCAGAGCAGGGACACCTTCCATTATCCCAGGCTGCTCCAAGCCCCATCCAGCCTGGCCTTGGACACTGCCAGGGATCCAGGGGCAGCCACAGCTTCCCTGCTAACATCCTGTTTATAGGAACACTCTGAGCTGGATACTTCTGGTATCAAATAGATTTCATTTCTAACAGATACTTTTGTGATTTTTCCATATTTCTCTATAGCATATTTTTGACAGGTGATGAACCTACAGGGAAGATGGTGGGGGGTGACCTCAAGTTGAAATCGACCATTTTTCAGTAATGAGAAGGACCACAGAACATTAAAAATATCAATTACTACAATTTCTTTACTTGCTGTTCTTCTGGTTTTCTATATAGTAGTTTTTCTTTTTATCAGATCTCAGTAAAATCTCTTCTTCCCTTTCCCTTCAAATATTTATAATTTTGGTATAAACATAACATAGTTGAAAATTTAGCTGAATATAGCGAAAGACACAACTCTGTTAAAGTGTTACTCCAAAGTGCTTAAAACTAAGAATAGTCCATTAAACTTGGCTCTGATTGCGTCATCTGATGTGAAGTGTTTATAATTTTGGGTTGGATTAAGCTATTAGACCATTTAACTACTCCTGTATTTGCGGGTGGGGAGAAATGTGAATTCTTCTGTGGAAGAATTGAAAATACATCTGTGGTTTGAGGCTTCTGAGGAATGATAAATTTAGCCCAGTGCTGTAATCAGTCCGTTTCGTGCCATGTCTCCTTAGTTTCTCATTATTGGCTGTAATTCCAGCAGAAGGAATATCTCTATTCTCAAGTGGCTTTGTGGTGCTGGGGGGGGAACCCTTATTATTTTTATTTCTATTTCTTTTTATTTTTCTCCTGACAAACAGCTGGATCGTACAAATGATACGACGGTGGATTTCTCCTTAAGGTTGAAGTTGTGGTTTGCTGGGAGCTATTTTCAAAATCCATGAGGATTTTGCACGTTTTTACCTCAGCGCCATTGCTGCCTTCAACACAACGTGTGCATTTTCCACCTTAACTCTCTTGGAATTTGAAATGGTTCTATTGACCCTTTAAACAAACCCAGTATATGGCAGGGATGCTAAACGAGAAACCAGCCAAATATTAGAATATGTTATCAGGCTGTTTGTATTAATTATTAATTAATGGGGAGATGAGAACTTCAGACTCTCTGCCAGAGAATGGACTGGAAGGGGATGCCTGGAGCTGATGCTTGTAGGACTTGTGAGACTTTATGGACAGAAAAAAGACCCAGTGTTGGGTTTTTTGTGCCTTTACCAGTGGGTGGGAGAGGGGAGTGGAGTCAGACCCTGTTCCTCACCGTCTGTAATAATCGCATTATTGCTAGAAGTTTCTGTTCTGATCTTTAGACTAAACCTGTTCTTGGCTTTGGTTGTCCCTTCCCGTGGCCGTTGGGTGTAGGAAATGGAGGAATCCCATATCCAGATCTCTCCAAACCCATTAGAAGGTTTTGGGTTGGTAGAGGGTGGGCAGGCCCTGGCACAGGGTGCCCAGATTTGCTGTGGCTGCCCCTGGATCCCTGGCAGTGCCCAAGGCCAGGTTGGACACTGGGGCTGGGAGCAGCCTGGGACAGTGGGAGGGGTCCCTGCCCATGGCAGGGGTGGCACTGGATGGGCTTTAGGGGGCCTCCATCCCAAACCATTCCATGATTCCATGGTACCTCCCAAGGCATAAACAGGAGACAGGAGCACATCCCAAATGCATGAGGGAGCCACCAGCAGCTCCTCAGTGCCCCTTCCTCTGCCACCTCTCTGCCACCAAGTCTTTATTGTCCCCTTCCCTCCACTTCCAGAGCTTCAGTCCTACTTGCCAAAATGAGTTTTGTTTCCTGACGTGTTTGGGAGCTGTCAGGTGAGATTGGGAATTTGGGAATGGCCCATCAGGGAAAGCTTTGCCTCCATACCTTCCACCTTTCCATGCTGGGATGGGAATGGATGCTGGGAACAACCCTTGCTGGCATCCTCCCAGCTGTGACTGCTGCCAGAACCCACCTGGTGTTCCCTCCTGCGCCTCTGGTGCTCCCACAAAATGCCCGGAATGGGGATCCAAAGGCACTAAAATGGGATGTCAGGCAGAGTTTTGCTTCTGCCACTTGCTGGAATGGGATGTTTTCTCCCCTTGGATCATGTGGATGTGTATGGAGAGCTTTCCAAGTGAAAAATAACCCTGTGATTGTCTGTACCCCAGACAGGAGCAACCTCACCTCAAAACCTGCAGAATAACCTTGATTCTCCAGCTGATTTGGAATGGATGCTGTTTTTTTGACAGCGCTGTGACCTCACGTTGATATTTTTTTTTTTTTTTTAGCAGCCAGCTGGTGTCTCAAGTGCATTCCTGTGGTGCCAGGATCTCCCAGGATTTGGGGGGTGCAGTGCAGGCAATGCTGAGCCAGATTTGGGCTCCGTAGCCGTTGTTATTCGTTGGGGTGTTTTAATTTTATTTTCCTAAGATTGCTTGAAAGAGGAAGATCTGGTTAGTGGCTTGAGAAGGAGACTTGAGACACCGGAGTAAAGAAAAAAGAAACCATGTATTTTTGTTGCTTGCTGTGTTCTGGGGAATCTGGGTCGCTCAGTCCTCCCGAATCGCTGCGTCTCTGAAGGTACCTGTAACCATCGAAGTTGACTTGTAAAAGGCTTTTACCACTTAGCCCTGCCAATATTGAATGATATCTGTTACGGCTTGCAGGAAATATATAAAAGGGGGAAAAATCTGTGGTGTTCAGTGATTTGTTTTACTACACTTCAAATTTTTTCTAATTACTTCATGAAATTCCTCTCTAATTCAATCTTTGTCTTTTGTCTTTGCTGCCTTGCAGGGTTGGTACAGTAGGCCTCACTAAACTTAGCTGCAACTAAGAATTTCTCCTACATCAACTGAGTTAAGGCTGATGCTCTTGTGGAATGTGGATTAAAAGTGCGTGCTAAGTTCCCAAATTTGAGAAGCGGAGAAAAGTAAATGTACCACTGCCACCAGCATCAGGACAGCAAACCAAGGGACAAAGAATTTGACCCGCTGTGTTGATTTTGGTTAAAACTGGTTCACGTGGTGCTTAAGAGACGTTGGCTGGGGGGCGAGAAGTGGACGTCAGCGAAGGCTTTTTGGTTACAAAATGAGGGCTTCTTTGGAGCCAGCAGACATTGCCATTGTGGCCCTGTACTTCGTGCTTGTAATATGCATAGGTTTCTTTGCCATGTGGAAAAGCAATCGGAGCACCGTCAGTGGCTACTTTTTGGCAGGGCGTTCTATGACCTGGGTAGCTATCGGGGCCTCGTTGTTTGTGAGCAATATCGGAAGTGAACATTTCATTGGGCTCGCAGGATCTGGAGCGGCGAGCGGATTCGCCGTGGGCGCGTGGGAGTTCAACGCCTTAATGCTTTTGCAGCTTTTGGGATGGGTCTTCGTGCCAGTCTACATCCGGTCGAGAGTGTACACCATGCCCGAATACTTGTCCAAGCGGTTCGGAGGGCATAGGATTCAAATCTATTTTGCAGCGTTGTCTCTAATTCTTTATATCTTCACCAAACTCTCGGTTGACTTGTATTCAGGGGCGCTTTTTATCCAAGAGTCCCTAGGGTGGAACCTCTACCTGTCGGTGATCCTGCTGATCGGAATGACGGCGCTGCTGACTGTGACCGGAGGGCTGGTGGCCGTCATCTACACGGACACCCTGCAAGCCTTGCTTATGATCGTCGGGGCCCTCACGTTGATGATCATAAGCCTCATGGAGGTCGGTGGGTTTGAAGAAGTGAAAAGGAGGTACATGTTGGCGTCACCAAACATCACCTCCATCCTCCTAACCTACAACATCTCCAACACCAACTCGTGCAACGTCAACCCAAAGCCCGACTCTCTCAAAATGCTGCGCGAGCCGACGGACGAAGACATTCCCTGGCCTGGATTTCTGCTGGGACAGACCCCGGCCTCAGTGTGGTACTGGTGCGCTGACCAAGTCATAGTGCAGAGAGTTCTGGCCGCCAAAAACATCGCTCACGCCAAAGGCTCCACCCTCATGGCCGGCTTCTTGAAGCTGCTGCCCATGTTCATCATCGTGGTGCCGGGGATGATCTCCCGCATCCTGTTTGTGGATGACATCGCCTGCATCAACCCGGAGCACTGCTTCCAGGTGTGCGGGAGCAGGGCCGGCTGCTCCAACATCGCCTACCCGCGCCTGGTGATGAACCTGGTGCCCGTGGGGCTGCGTGGGCTCATGATGGCCGTGATGATCGCCGCCCTGATGAGCGACCTGGACTCCATCTTCAACAGCGCCAGCACCATCTTCACGCTCGACGTCTACAAACTCATCCGGAAGAGCGCGACCTCCCGGGAGCTCATGGTCGTGGGCAGGGTCTTTGTGGCCTTCATGGTGGTGATCAGCATCGCCTGGGTGCCCATCATCGTGGAGATGCAGGGCGGGCAGATGTACCTGTACATCCAGGAGGTCGCGGACTACCTGACCCCGCCGGTGGCCGCCCTGTTCCTCATGGCCATCTTCTGGAAGCGTTGCAACGAGCAGGGCGCTTTCTACGGCGGCATGGCCGGCTTCATCCTGGGCGCCATCCGCCTGGTCCTGGCCTTCTTCTACCGCGCTCCCGAGTGCGACCAGCCGGACACCAGGCCCGGCTTCATCAAGAACATCCATTACATGTACGTGGCCACAGCCCTGTTCTGGATCACCGGGGCCGTGACGGTCGTGGTGAGCCTGCTCACGCCGCCACCCACCAAGGAGCAGGTCCGGACCACCACCTTCTGGGCCCTGAGGAAGCGCAGCGTGCCGGAGAGCGCCGTCAAAGGGGAGCTGTACCAGGCGCAGGAGAAGAGCGTCCTCAAGTGCAACGAGAACGCCAACCACATCATTCCCAACGGGAAGTCGGAGGAGAACATTAAAAACGTGAAGCCGGAGGACATCAACCTCCTGGTGACGTGCAGGGATGACAGCAACCCGGTGATCTCGGTGAGCCACTCCGAGGTGGAGACGCCCGTGGATTGTTATTCCAACGGACAGGCGGCCCTGATGGGGGAGAAAAAGCACGAGGAGGAGGAGGAGACTGACGACAGGGCGAGACATTTGAAATTCATAGATTGGTTCTGTGGCTTTAAAAGTAAAAACATAAACAAGAGAGTGGTTCGGGAGGTTGAGGAAGAGACTGTTTGTTTACAAATGCTGGAAGAGACTCCGAAAGTTAAACTATTACTAAATACTGGACTGGTCTGTGTGTGTTCGCTTGGAATCTTCATGTTTGTCTACTTCTCTTTGTGAGTGAATAGTGAACTTTTAAGGGTATGGCTTAAACATACAGAAGTTGATACAGGTCTCTGGAGATTTTTGGTTTTTTCTTTTCTTTTCAAACAACATAACCACAACCCAGGCATTGTTTACGCTATAATTGTAAGGTCAACTCAGCTTTAGCCTATTTCGAGACCATTTGAGATGTGTTGTCCTCCCTCTGCTGAAAGCAAAACCTGTTCTGTGGTGGCTTTTCCTTTTTTTCCCTTTTGTGTTGTTTGGTTTTGTTGGGTTTTTTTTTTGTTTTTTGTTGGTTTTTTTTTCCATTTGCAGCACTAACCTTTTGTTTTTCTGTGTGTATAAATATATACCAAAGGCAGACAGGTGGCTGTGTTTGAAGTCAGGCAGTTACAGCTCAGTCAGCATTAAGTGAAGATAACAGGTAATCAGTTACCAGTGTGTAAAACCTGAGTGATTAAAGCTGTGTCAAAAGATTTTTAAATGCAGAGCTGTGATGCACATTTATAAAATAGCTGTATTACCTTGGCCAACTTAGCACTTTTTCATTGCACTTACTGCTTTTTTTCTTTCTTTTTTTTTTTTTCTTTTTTTTTTTTTTTTTCCGTTTTTCTTTTTTCTTTNTTTTTTTCCAGTTTCTCATTTCTCTTCTGGCAACAACAGGAAGCTGTTTTGTCTCATTTTATAGCACTTAAAACATGATAGCTCTTAGCAGCTTTCAGCCTTTTTTTTTTTTTTTTTTAATTCTTTGTAAGGGAATTTTTGTCTTTTGATTTTTATCCACTGTAAATTCCATTACTGAAAAGTTTCTGTATTTAAAAAAAAAAAATAGAAAAAAAACCAAAACTAAAACAAAAATAAGCCTGGAGATGACAAACTGTCAACGGAGGAGGAGGAGGAAAGAGAAATATTCTTTCTGTGAGGTTTGTAGTATATTGAAATTGAAGAATCCCAGAATTTTTAGGGTGCGTTTGGGATGTCCCTGGGCAGCTCTTCCAGGGCTCTGCCACCTCCATGGAATGAAATTTTTCCTCAGGTTTGGGTGGAATTTCTTGAATTTCAGTAAATGGCCAAAAAAGAATTCATTCAGCCTCTCCAGCCCTCAGACCTTTAGGACATCGTTAGGATTAGGCTCTTTTTAGGGAAAAATCTGTTTGGAGGTTCTACCACATGGGGAAAAGAGAAACAGGAGGCTTTGCGTGTCTTGAAAAAGTGATTTTTTCACCCTGCAGAAGGGTTTTCCTCTGCTGTGTCCGGGAGGAATCCCTGCAGCCCCAGTTCTGCAAGGGGAGAACAGCTGGGAAGGCAAGGAAGGGGATCTGGGAGAGAGAGGTGAAAGTGCTCCTTGTTTTTCACAGTCCTTCTGCCTCACGTCCTCTCCCACTTCCCCTTTCACCCTGTCAAACTTCTTGTTTTTTGAGGAATCCCAGGATTCTTGAGCTTGGAAAAGCCCTCCCAGCTCATTGAGTTCCAGCTGTGCCCAATCCCTATACCATGTCACCCAGTGCAGAGCGCCACATTCCATGGACAGCTCCAGGGATGGACACTCCACCCCCTCGCTGGGCAGCTCCTTCCCACGAGTGACCTTTCTGTGAAGAAATTCCCTCCTTCCCTCCTCAGAAGGATCCTGAGGGATTCCCTGTCAGGAGACAGGGAGCACGTGCAGCCCCAATCTGTGTCAGCAATTGAGGTCTGTCCTGTCCTCGGGATTTTTCCAAAAACCTTAATTCCTCCCAGGCAGTCACAGCCATTTGTAGGTCTCGGGATGCAGAGGATCTTTTCTCCTGCAGGATGGATGCCCGGGCAGGGATGGGCAGTTCCCAGGTGCGTGCAGCAGCTTGGTGCTCTCATCCTTCCCCAAGCCAAGCTGGCTCCTGGTTTTGGGAGCAGAGCCCACCAGCGTTCAACTCCTTCCCTCTCCAGGACAGAGTGGTCATGTCCAGGCTTTCCATGGAAATTATTCCTCCTGTTATCTTTGCTCCTGATGAGCACAAACTGGCTGGGCCAAAATCAGGCTGAGGGACCATTGTGAGGGGTCCAGCACATAAACAAGAACCAATTCCTATGGGAGAATCCATTTTTGGGTCAATCCTGCCTTTGACTGCTGGAGAAAGTTTGTTTTTCCAGTGGTGCCACCCACATGGCTTTTAGGAGATAATTTCCAATACGTATTTCCAGATCAAAGGATTCACTTCTGGTTTTGGGGTGTTTTTGTTTGTTTTGGTGGTGCTTTTATATCAATTAAATCTCATTCATTCCAAAACTTTGACCAGAGGCTGAGCTGCTCCACTTTTCTCCACTTGGTTTAGCTGTTGCTGCTGGGAAGTAGAACTGCTCCAAAGTAGAAAACTTGGAGTGTTTTTACAATATTTGTAGAGAGAGGAATCACCACACCTGGTGTTGATGTTGTGTCAAGACACATTTTCTTATGATTTGTGTGGCCACAGCTTGGTTTGGGAAAACATTTTAAATCCCGTTTGAGGGTGAAATCCTGGTGTGTGAAATGATGGCATCACGAGTTGCTTCGTTAGTGGGCTGAGCTGTGCAGGATGGCTTGATGCAAAACGTAGGGAATTGTTTCCATACAGGACAAAATCACTTTGGGCAACATTTGATCTTAGTGGGGTGAAAAAATAACAACCTGTAGAGGGTAAAGATAATCCTCAGTCCAACAATATCCTCTTTAAAGGCTGGGATGTGGCTCCGGTGCCCGATTTGGCGCGGGGAAGGAAGACTCGTGTCCCTGACGAACTCGGCACGGCTCCGGAGCAGCGGCTGGCACTGGGATTTTCCAGGCTGCTCCTCCTTTCCCCTCTCAATATCCAGCGTTTTGCCACCACCTGGGAAGCCAGGTTAGCTCAGGGACCCTTTGGCTCGGCTCCATCCCCCTCCCCGTGCTGTTCCCCAGGGTGCCTTAGGTGGGCGGGCAGCTGAAGGCATGGCTGGAGGAGGCACTTCCACGGTGCTTCCAGCGGCTTCTCCCTGCTCCTCTCATCCCTCTGCCCTTCCCAGAGGGATTTGCTCCTCCCAAGAGGACACTTGGAAGAGTCACCAGGCAGAATTCCCAGTGTCCTGCTCGGCCAGATCCACGGGGAATTCATCCTCGGCTGTGGAAGGGAGTCCAGTCCTTCACCAATGCACTGATGCTCCATCTCGCTCTCAGTTTACTCTCCCTTTCGCTGCACTAACGAGCTGCCACGTTAATCACACTGCTAATTGGCAGGCAGGATCATCAGGAATTATGAATCTGCCTCCCCACGCCGTCTTCGGACCTGGTATTGTGAAGCTTCTTGAGCAAATCCCATCCTCCAGTGCTTTTTCTCTTCAGGTGTTCCGTGTGCTCCTCTTCATTGTGTCCTAGAGGTCCTGGAAGTTGCTGATATTCTTCAAACCACTTAAGAAAAGGCCTTTCTTATTAAATACAGATATTTTTTAAGGTTCCAAGCAAGCTGCCTGCTGGTGAGAAGGACCTTGTGTAGGTGAAGGGATTTTTTTATAGCGTAAACAAGCCTTTGCTGAGGGGGGGAAGTTGATGAATTTGGGGTTAAACACCCATTTTTATTTTTTTTTTTTTGGTCCAGCAGAACCACAGAGTGTTTCCCACGACGGACAATCAGCTCCATGAATTTTGTTGCCTGGCCTCCTCCCCCTGGGTGGGGCTGGTTGTGCTTCTGTCTTGCAGCAATGGGTTTATTTATTATTGCCTTGAGCTTGGGATGACAAGTCTTGGAAAGCTGAGTTTGGAATGACAGCTTTTTTTTTCTTCTTGTTATTCCCCTTAACTTATTTTTTTCTGATAAGATATATGAATTTTGCTCCTGGAAATGGTAGAAGCCTTTTCTTTTAAAAAGACAAAAAAAAAATTTTAAAAAAATAAAAAAGAAGAGGCTTCTTGAGGGTTTAATAGTACATTTTGGGAGACTGTTTTTATTTAAGATTTTTTTTTTTAATGGCTGATTTGATGCTATTCTCTGCCAAAGTTTAGAGGTTTTTTTTGTTGTTTAAATTTTTTTTTTTTATTATTAATTTTTTCATGTTTAACTTTTAGGGAAAGGAAACAGTGCGAGATTGTAAGAAATAAAAATGGCCTTCAGTATATTCCTTATATTGTGTATTTTTTACTTCTCCACTTGTGTGTTCCCTGATCCCAGAAGGGCCAGGATGAGACTTCTGATGAGAGTCATGAGCCCTGTAACCCAGGAGAGAAAAAAAAAAAATAAAGGATTTATTTCCACGAGGTTACAGTGGAGGGGGCAGAGCCACCCAGGGAGCTCTGCCAGCACTTAGAAGATGCTTACGACTTTAAAACAGCTTTATTTTTTTTATATATCTATTTTTTTAAATCCTGAGATAGAGGAGGTGTTGGGAATTGCTCCCTTTCAGAGAACAGGAGGTATGGAAGAAGCTGGAGTTGCCAAGCTCCAGCTTTCTCGAGGAAATCTTTGGATTTAGCATGTACAGAGAAGCAAAATTACTCATCTGTTAATTTGGTATTCTGTATGTTCTGTGCCCTTAAATGTAATTGTTTTGAAAATAAAACTAACCTTGTTATGTGATGTTAAAAGCAGACTTCTGTGCAATGTTTTAATTTTTTTTTTCTTGTTTTTTTTTTTTAAAGAAAATGTTTGTATATAATTAAATGGTTTAATGTGCTTTAATTGGCCTAAGGTAAAGAGTAGTTCTAGAATGTAAAACATATATAATTAGAATTTCTGATTTCACTGTGAGATCTCTGAACTCTTGGGGGGTTTTTTTTTTGGGGGGTTGTTTTTTTCTTTTGGCAAAGCGGTTTTGTTTTGTTTACAAAACACTTTCTCTTTGATTTTTTTTTTTTTTTTTTTTTCCTGGTGTTGGTTTCAAGGCATTTGCTTCACTTCTGTTCCAACCTTGAACTCACGGTACAGTGACATCTGGTGACACTTGGCATTCTCGGTTCCACTGTGTAAAGTCAGACACTTTGAGCAAAACTGGCGGCGAAATGACAATTCTGTGTCCAGGAATACACGCTTTTGAAATGAGGTGGTTATAAAAAATAGTTGCTGTGCAAAATGTTAGTAGTCTTCTTCAAGAAGAAAGCAAAATTTTCTAATCTCACTCGAGCAGTCTCTTCATTCATCGTCTTCTTTTTTAAAGCACAGTGTCAAAGTGATGCTGCTTTACCTTGTATCTCTGAGAAAAAAAAAAAAAAAAATGTTTTTTTAGATATCTGTGAAGTGTTTTTGGGTTTCGTTGCTGTTGTATTTTTCTGCAGATTTTATATAAAATACCAGTTAATGAACTGCCTTTTTTCTGTTGGTTTTTTTTTTAACTCTCTAAAATACATTTCAGACCAAAACCAAATGATATCATATAGCATTTGAAACCTGCCTTTTTCCTTGTCCCTTGGTTGTTTTTTTGGAAATAAGCCAAATGGGCATGTAGATAAGATCACTATAATGGATCCAGGTCTCTTTTGGTAAAGTGTTATTTAAAGGTCTGTTAAGATCTTATAAGACAATATAATGGAAAAAAAAAAAAAAAAAAACCTTTACTGTAGTAGGAATATAGATTTAGAAGTGTTAATGAGATTAATACAGCTTAATGATATTGTAAGTTGCTACTGTCCTTAATGACAAGCTTTTTGTCATAGAAACGATGTATGATAAATTAATTTTGGTCTAGTGTATAGAATTATCATATTGCTATCAATCTTTGAAGTAAATCTGATGCAAAATTTTCATAGTTAGCATTGCTGGCCCTGTGTATACTGTTCTTTGTATACTGTATGCATATTATTTTGCCTCCTGCATTAGTCTTCAAACTAAAACTCTTATTAGAGAGTATTTGGATACTTTCAGACTGTGTTTCTTGCAGTTTACATTCCTTTACCATGGCATTTTGTCCTGTCTCAAAGTATTGTATGGAAATGTTTCAAACTTCTGTACAAAGTTTCAATAAAAATAGAGAAAAAAAAAAACCAAACCAAAACAAAAAAAAAAACCACCACCAAACTGACCAACCCACCAGAACAGAGATTTGTGGAGCTGTTTTGGAATATTTTACTTTCAGTAAGCCCTGCGTCCCTGTAGGTAAAGATAATCCCAGTTTTTCCTGGTTATTACAAAGGCAAAGCCTTTTGGGGGGTTCTTTAAAACTCCAAGAAGAACTTCAGGATCCCAAATCCTGAGCGTTTGGCCACTGGCGTTGGGAGGTGGGACTGGGCTGGGCTCAGGGCACAAAACAGGAGTGATCCCCCCTTTTTAGCTGAGCAATCTGCTTGGAGAGTGTGCGAAATTCCATCCTTTTTTTTTGTTTTATCTTTAAATATCCTGGTCAGCTGCTCCTTAAGCAGGTCTTGAGTGGCACCAGCACCTTCTCATGGATTCTGGAGTTAAAACATCAACACGTTCTGTGAGCGGAGCCCTGAATCTCCCCC
>WEKY01027111.1:0-25576 GCA_013390045.1 Picathartes gymnocephalus | reverse complement strand
ACAACTTTGGTCCTAATTTCTTATTGTGGTTCTGGCACCCAAAATTAAGTTCAGAAAAGGCAAAACCACATAACATGTACTTTGACACAAAGCAGGAATGAGGATTACACCCTAGAGACCAGAACAACTACACTCAATAATTGAAACTACATAGTAGTTTGAAAAAAAAAGGTATTTTATGGTCCACCATTATGATGCATCACCTGCTATTGCTCTTACATTTTTTACTCGACCAATATTTCCTGCAGATATGCAATACTTGAGCTGCAATACCTAAGTAAAATTCAGATTTTTACGGAGATTTTAAACTCCAATCATTCAGTGATTAGTCACATTTCATGTAAATGCTTACAAGTTTAGAGTACAAAAGGCAATAATATTTAAAACTGTAACAGTAAATTAAATTCTTATTTTCTTCTAGTGCTCTTAAAAAAGAGTTTTAAGCATATTTTAAGTTTGCAAGAATAAACAGTGACAATTTGTTCTTCAGAGGACTTAAGTAAAGAAAGCAATCATTAAATCCACCCAAAGGACAGACACCTGCAGACACTGCTCTGGGAACTTTTGAATGGTCCCTGAAATGCTAAACATAGAAGGTTCCTCAGACGTGTTTTGTTGGGCTCTGGTTCAAGTAGTGAAAGATTTTCCACAACTTTTAGCTGTTCCTGTGCATTGTGTACCCTCTAGTGGCAAAAACCAACAAATTACCCAAATTTTTCAATATTCAAACCCTTTCTCGGCTTTACTGTCAATGCAAGACAGACCTTTTATTAAATGTACTTTTCCCTATTTTCTCAGAGATTTCAGCTTTTATTTCATAACACACAACAGCTGAACTTCTTTATATGAATTTTAAATGGCTTGTCACAATCCAACAATGACTCTGCAGTTTGTATAAATTTTCTTGGTAATTCTGTTGTAATCAAGGTCACTCATGCCATCCCTACATTAACAAGATACTTACTTACCCATAACAAATAAATGCCTCTCTTAAACACCTGGAATCTAAGTCCTATTCAACTGCTACAAACACACTGCAGTGTTCCCTTGTTTAGCACAATTTTAATGTAGTTTGTACAACACTGAATATGATTTTGTCTGGATTTTCTGGTGTGACTAGAACACAAAGTAATGATAAGCAGGAAGGTCAGAAGTTAGAGAAAAGAAGCAAAAAAAATCTAAACTCACCAGCCAAGGATTAATCCAAACCATAAAAAGAGGGAAACAAACAAAATATGAGCATACCTTAAAAAAATATTTGTAAGCAAATTCAAAATTCTGGATGATACAATGGCAATGAAAGCAAAATTCAGATTAGTGATCTTAAACAAATGAAAGTATTCAGAGCAAATACATGCTTACCCTAAGCCCCAGAGATTAGTAGATGTCTTACAGAAGGTTAAGGGATACCTACACTGGATATACACAGAAAAGGAGCAGCTGGCCTGCAGAGTGCCCTCGTCAGACAGATGCTCTCTGAGACGGTAGAATTCTTGTAGCTTCTATAAACCATCACACCAAAACACAGAGAAGCTAATATCCAATAAACTTCTACTAAACAAGGTAAGTAGCCGTGTTATGCTGTTAATTTACACTAACAGGACTTAAAGGCCTAGTTTTACTTAAAATGAGTTGACAGCAAGCTGCATGCTTGGCACATCTCCTGTAAAAACAGATTTTGCTGACTTGACAAAACAAGGGTGTCTTTTTTCTGCTATTACTAGCTTTTCAGACAACCTCTACCATGAACCGCATGCAGCTGTATTTCTTTCAGCAGCAAGCAGTACTTGATTAGTTTCCAAAAATAGGATTAATTACATTTTTTGTTTTTAATAAATGTGTTTTCCCATAATAATTGATTAAAACATTGTCTATATAATAATTAAAAAGGATAACCATTAAAACAAATGTACTCTGACTCAAGCACTTATACAGAATCTACAGAAAGAGGCCCAGTTCTGGGCTTGTATAAGTAATATTTTTTCTTACTACAGATAGAGCACTGTTAAACAGACATGCTATACTGGACAGTGTTAAATAAAAATGAGCAAATTATTTTGGTGACAAGAACAGAATTCATTTGCCTTGTAGCATATAGTTCAAAAAATGCTTTAGCAAAAACTGCATGTATTAACACTATTAAAGCCATTGTTTCAACATTATAGTGTAATGACTTCATGTACCTGAGAATTACCAGTTTTAATTGTACATACTATGGTCATAAAGATAAGCTGCAATATCCTCTCTTTTATGTGTGTTACAGCATTACTAAACTTGTACATATGAGAAAAATTTAGTATATGAGTTCTTAGGCTCATGAGCAGAATTTCTAACCTTCATACTTAGTTTTCCAGTTCCAATGTCTATTAACCATCTTTCTTTGCCTTAAAATAAACATGTTTTGCAAAAATTTAGTGATTAATGCTTACAGCTTTTTTTGTTCGTTTGTTTTCTTTGGTTTTTTTTACCAAACACCCCACCTTTGGAACTTCTTCCACAGTCTTCTTGTAATCAATGCAAATACCTGATTAAATATCTTCATGCCTCATGCGTTTTTAAGTCTAACTGGAGATTATGTGAATATTCACAGGTTATATTAACTTGATTTTATCCTGATAATTCTCCTCTCCATCTTTTGGCTCTCCATTTTAATGATAAGGAAGAGCTTTCCCTGGCAAACACTGAGTCTTATTTCAATTAAACAAATCACCTAAACTGACCTTTCAAAACCAAAACAAATTTGGTATTTGCAAAGAAAGAGCAAATCACACCCAAAATCAGATACTGCACAGGTTCTGTACATATTTGAGATAGTGACTTTAGGATTCAGATGGCAAATTCAGAACTAATACATGTACCCAGAACAAACACATATCATACATACGTGTATATAAAAGAGACAAAACCCATACACATTGCTTTGCTGTCTTTCAGCCTATTTTGCTTATTTTATAGGATGAGAAAAAAAGTGGTTTTTCTGTATTGTGCACACACACGTGTTCCTGGTGTCACTACCTTACACATACACAAATATACACTCCCTAGCTTCTGTACTGCAAACCACGTATTTTGTTATAAATTGAACTAACATGTACGATGAAAAATTTATTTGTTTAAACACAAAATCTTTTTCTCTTGGATGATATTTTTGTTTGCTTTAAGCTCTTCAGAACTCTGAGTGATCCACTGGTTTGTACTCTCTCGTATCTCATGAGAACCCTCAAGGGACCAAGGTTCTCAGACTAATTATTGGTGTTTGTAACATCTTCCCTAACTTGTCATCATTCAGACAAAATCACATGATTTTTTTTTTTCCCCCACTGATTCATATGCACTAGGCGTTGCTGTGATTCCTTTGACAAAAATACATACTAACATTAAAATCTTTCATAGATTCCAAACAGCACTTTGAATACATATTGCAATATGCACAGCACAGCACTATCACATGTGCCCTATTGATGGGTCACACTATCATTCTACATCAGCTAGTTTGGGCACTGCAGTCTAACTGAAGCCTTGCTCATAACCAGGCAGTTTAACCTAGCTCTCAGGTGGGCTTTACTGCTACAATTAAGAGTTTACTAAAGAGTCAGCTATTTTAAAATCTCAGGAATACCCAGCAGGCAGTATAGGCACACTCTCCACCTGGCGAAAAACACACTAAAGAAATTGGTAAAATAAATTTAGTATTTCTGTGAAAACATTGAAATTCCTTAAAGAGAACATCAATTTTTCTTCCAATATTTAGTCAAAACAACTGAAACAACTTAAATCAAAACACAGAGCACCCTGCCTTCTCACTTGCTATATTTAATGCAAGAAAAGAGTATCTCAGTATCTTTATATTTTTTAAAAAAAGCATTTGTATATTTTTAATGTATATTTCTGACTTTTAAATACAGTTTCAACTCAGGGAAGCAGCAAATATAGGTTTAATTATATGGAAATGGTGGTTTAACTTGGTGGTTTAATGTAAACTCAATACCAAAAACCCAAAGAAAGCAGCCTTGCCTGAAATGTGCACAAATCAATTCTTTGCAGTGATTTGAAAAGAGCTGTGCTTTAATGCCTAGATTACTGAAATCAGGGTTGATAAAGCCCTATATTCCTGTGGGTAAAGTTTTACTGAAAAACTGATCATCTATAACACACTTCATTAAATTCTTTTTTCTTCTTCCCTAAATGACTCAAGCCACTTAAACTCCTAGTGCTAACCATATTAATCTGTCATCTACTGAAGACTTTGACAATTTGAATTCTAAGTAGAATATTAACGATCAGCTGACACCCCATGAAAATCTTGCAAGAACACATTTTAGACACAGTGTTTTGTATTACATTTTCTGAATTTTTTCAACCTTCTTCCACTTAATAGGTAAGCTGTAATTAAGGCAGGTTCTGTTCCACACATCTGAAAGCGTTGGGAAGTCATGATTAGACATACCAGAAACATGACCCAAATCACTTTTTAAAATGATACTACACTCAAAAAAGTTTGTGTTAACTTTCATAGATTGCATCAATCTCATAAAATCGCCTGTAAGTCCTAAAGATAATGTTCTAACCTCCATTCAGATTACCCTTTTTTTTAACAATTTCTCTTTTAAGAAGTACAGTGAGTGCACTCCACCAACATTAGCAGGACTTGTAGAGGAACCTCACAACACTGCTGGAGAAGTGTCCCTGGGGAGAGTCATCAGCAGTAACTGGTCTCATGCTCTCTGCAGAAGGAATCCTGGCATTCTCTATTGCTGGAATGATTTTTAAGCTCACAGAAGAAGTACAAGCACACTCAACCTCAGTGATGTAATCTCTAGATACCCAGCTCCTTGCAAGATGCTAACCATTGGCAGAAGTTTAAGCTGTCACAAATAACAGTAAACTGCAACAAGGGTCAATTAAGTAAAAAATTAATAAGCTTAGCAATTTGTTCTGTAATGAAATGTATAAATGTAATTTAGCACAATTATACGAAAGGGTCCTAAAATACAGTCTTTAAGATAAACTGTTTCAGTAATGTTTTTTAAAACGCTCTCTATCAACAGATTCATCAGCTTTGACAAAGAGCATTGCATTAGCAAAGATATAACAAGTCAGTAATAAAGGCAGCAGAATTATGGACTGAGAGGTTTGCATGTCTGAAATTTTACAACAAAACTTATTTTATCAAATTTTACTTTTGTTGATTTGCTGTATTTATTCTTATATAAAATGTATATAATCACTCACAATTCCATCTAGAAGGAAGCACAACATAAGCTTGTCATTTTATAGAAGATACAACCCTTCTTATGAAAGTAATTTCATGTTAGCAGCAGGAGAAATCACCTGAAACACGAGGTTTGTTTCAATTTGGCTAATATCTGTCTATTGTTTACCCCAAAAGCACAAGCCATAGCTGATTTTGTGGTATCTAACTTACCTCTTGCAGAAGAGCTGACAGTATACATACTTGCCGATTACGCACATCAGAACCACTGCTCTTGATAGCACTGCCACCTGCTGTTCATTTTGTTTCTTGCTCAATAGTTTTAAACCACTGACTTTGTACAGCTAATTTCACCTTATCTGTAAGAAAGATATACAATCAAAATTGATTTTTTAGTCATTTTAAACACCACTCATTGTTTCAGTTTCTATTGGCAGCTGATGCATAATTGTCTTCTCCTCATTCTTAAACACACAGAATAATCACACTAAAAGAGCAAGACTTTCTGCCTCCTTTTTGGAAGTGTTTGTTTAGGATTCTGTGTGTGTTTCTTAAGATGTTTTCACATAATAAAAAAATTAAAGAGTAAATCATCTAATTAAAATGTATTTAAATCATATGGATTATTTTTAAGCCAACAAACCTAACACAGAAATTCAGAAGATGTTAAAGAAATAAGTTCTATTTTTTAGAAAATAGACCTAGTAAGTCGTTGTGGGATTTTATTTTATCAGAGGGGGCTATTAAACAAGACAGATTATTATGTTTCCTTTGCAACTCTCTTTAGAACTATCCTAGGTTTCTGTACAGACAAAAATGCAGCCAAATTAAAGAATCATTTTATTTCTGAAATTCAAACTTGGCATACGTACATACTTTAGTTTTGTAAGTTTGTATATATAGAGAGAGAGAGAGAGAGAGAGAGAGAGAAATGAGACGTATGTTTGTGGGGGAGTTTCTAAATTTAATTATAAATTTAATTATAAAAATCATAAACGTATTAAAAATTATAAAATTAATTATTTAATTATAATCTTATCTGTTTAAGCATATAACACCATCCTAAATCTATTACTAAATTTCAGGGGTAGTAAGTAAGCCGTGATATTTGCCTTATGCTGCTGCTCAGAATACTGTGTTGGAAGAAAAATATTCCTTTCCAGTGCCTGGTCTTGAAGGCTGAATTCCAAGAAAAAAGTTCAACACTAAATTGTTAAAATGAAGAGAGAGGTCTGGGGGATAAAAAGCGCTGACAAACTTTTGGGGCAGATGTGAAGATTCAAATTGAGGCCTTGCTTCTGTTCTGGATTTCCACAGCAAGATTTTCGTAGTGGCGGGGCTACAGGAGTGGTTTCTGTAAGTAGTCTGTAAGTAGTAGTTTCTGTAAGAAACTATCCAACAGAGCTGGTGCCAGCCAGCTCCAAGACAGACCCACCACTGGCCAAGGTTGAGCCCATCAGTGACAGTGGTATTGCCTCTGGGATAACTGATTTAAGAAGGTTGCAGCCAGAGAGATGAGTGAGCATATGTGAGAGAAGCAGTTCTGCAGATACACAGGTCACTGGAGAAGGAAGGGTAGAAGATTCTCCAGGCACTGAAGTTGGATTCCATCTGCAGCCCAAGGTGCAGCTGATAGCAAGCCGTGGTGGAGCACAGATCCACCTGCAGCCCAAGGAGGACCCTATGCCAGAGCAGGTGGATGTCTGAATGAGGCTGAGACCTCGTGGTAAGACGGTGCCAGAAAAGGGTCCTAGCAGGACCTCTGGCCCCTTGGAGAGAGGTGCCCAGGCTGGAGCAGGTTTGTGGGCAGGACTTGTGACGCCACAGGGGACCAGGCTGGAGCACTGCATTCCTGAAGGACTGCAGACCATGGAAGGGACCCATGCTGGAGCAGTTCATGAATAACTGCAGTCTGTGGGAAGGACTCATATTGGAGAAGTGCATAGAGCAGGGGAAAGAGCTCTTCCCCTGAGGAACACACAGCAGCAAAGACCGTAACTCCCATTCCTGGTCTCACTTGCACTGCTAGGGAGAGGAGTAGAGAGCTGGAATAAAGTTAAGAATTAAGCAGGAAGGGATGGGAGAAAGCTATTTTTAAGATTTGGGTTAATTCTCATTATCCTGCTCTAGTTAGGTTGGTAATAAATTAAATTAATTTCCTCAAGTCTGTTTTACCCATGACATTAACCAGCAAGTGATCTTTATCTGTCTTTATCTCACCCCATGAAGCCTTTCATTGTATACTGTCTCCTCTGTGCAGCTGATGAGGAGAGCGACAGAGCAAGTTTGGTGGGCATCTGGCCTCCAGGCAAAGTCAACCCACCACATAGTTTTTATAGGAATTCTTTCCTCTTCCCACTATGCTGACTATAAAGAATCCCTTAGCTATATGACTGCCCCTATACTGACAAAGAAGTGTAGATAGCAGAGGGACTGGACTAACAGAACAAGGACATTTGCAATGTTAAGAGAGTATGGCAATATAAATTACATCTGTTAAGAAAAGAGTACAATAAGCAGTCACATGGCGATAGCAATAGATAGGTTCAACTGCTTCTTTCGGAGAAAAGACAGAGGAGAATTTGAAAGAGTTGTACTACAAGTGACATGAAATAGGTGAGAAATGACTGCTCACTCTATTCCAACACAGGAAGAATCCAAAAGAGCATACTAGATGGCAGGTTCAAAGCAAAAACAATACCAGCAAAAAGCATGGTTTTTTTCAAACAACTTGCAATTAAGCTGTGGAGCTCCTTGCTAAAGAACGTTGTAGATTATAGAAATTACTAGTTTGGAAAAAAAACACCCTCTTTTTTTAAAACCCTTTTTAGAAATGATCATTGACTGTTAATAATTATGAATGCCACCTCTAAAGTATTCTGCAAATTATTGAAAGCAGATCTAAGGAAGAACTCTTGCAATCTTTAACACCATGAGATATGTTATTAATAGCTGCCAAAGAAGTCAGAGACATCTTGGACTATAAAAATCAAGCAAACACCAGCTTGAAAGCACGCCAAACTATCTTGAGAAAAGTAGAATAGGAAATAACAATTCAATGACAGCAGCCTGTATGTAGCAATTGGAGTAACTATATTGAAGGCATAACTGACTAGGTGGAACAAAGTTATGGAAGTTGTGTAAGACGATTAATAGTGAGAAAGAGAAAGCAGTTTAATGAGCATGAAATCTGTCACAGGAATCAAGACTGCAGACATAAGCAGATCCAGGAGATGGGCAAATAGTTTAAGCTGGAAGATACAAGATGTTCCACCATGGCTACAGTAAGGGTATGTGGAAATGAGTGTCTGACCAGATAAGGGTATCTGGTCAAGGACCTTTTTCAGTGCAGCAAATGAGGAAAGGAGGAAGCCATACACGGGAACATACAGGGATACAAACCTGACAACCAAATGATAAGGAAGGTGGTGATTACAATCAGGTCTGGTCAGCCACACGAATTGATGAGGAGACATGTGAGAGCACAGGAATGTTTATTCCAGAAAGGTTATCTTGATTGGGAACTTGGTCAGTTGGTAAACCAAAGGAACAGTGGTAAGCCAGGAAGCAAAATATACTGACACACACCTGACAAAGCAAACACGTCAACAGTGACAGTAAACTAACACTGCCAGTCAAAATAGCTGCTGAGCTATCAAGTAACTGGAGCCACCACTTTGAGGAAAACTTACCTGGAGTTTTCAGCTCACCAGTCTGTCATCCCAGGGGTCCCTAGTCATTCTGCAAATGCAGGGGTCCTCTGGTCTTCCTGCAAACCCAGGGGCCCTGAACCATGTGGAGTGAGGGAATCAATAGAGTTGTGGAGGGACAAGCAGGGGAAGGGAGAGCAAGGAAGAACAGAGATAAGATGGACAAAAAGGATACAAAGGCATCCAGTTGTTTGTAAAATAGGGCCAGTCAGTACATTCACCTGCCTTAGTCCTGCACCTGATGGCCGCAATCTGTCTCATCTTCTTATTAAAAATTCTCTTATCTTCCTCTCTACCCGTGCATGTGCATGCTGCAAGAACTCAGTGCCAGGTACCTGGGGCGACCTGCATGTGCCTGTGTGTGCACGGAACGTGGTGCCAGCCACTGGAGTAAACCTGGGAATGTAGGTGTCCCTGGCCTGTGGCATCAGAGACAGGGGTGAGGCGGGGGATCCCAGCACAAGTTACAGAGCAAGAAGGAGCCTCTGCCATCCCAGGCAGGAACAGTGCTTGTTCCAAAACATGCTGGGTGGCACTGGTGTGAGTGAGCAAGCTCAACACGGGTGGCTTGGGCAGGACCACAGATCACAGGAGATAAAAGGTTATATGATAAAAACAAAGAATTAACCCAGAGAAGGAACAGTTTTATGAAACCTGCTTTAAAGATCTAAATCTTTATCCCCTGTATTGGTTCCACTATTTCCCACAGATATACTGAAAGTCTCTTTTTTTTTTCTCCAAAACAAGCAGAACTAGTTTCCTAGTTTTAAAATACACTTTAATTTAAGGGTAGTCATCCTTTGAACATGAAACAAGCTGCATGAAGAGAATTCTAATTAAAATAGAAAATAATTTGCAGGTATCATTTAATTTCAGTTTGAAAAAAAAAATGTTATCAGTTATTTTTAGTGCCAACTCTGGGCCTCAGACAGTCTACAGAACAGGAAGAGTAACAGCTATTTCAACTCAAATCTGCTGCAAATATGACTTCACTGATCATGAGGAAGTACTTGCAAGCCAGACACTGAGAGATTATTAAAACCACTTTTATTAATTGATCCTTATTAAACAATTCAAATACCAACTCAGCCATCACCTGAGAAATTTGAGAAACTAAATTAACCTGTCCAGAACTCAGGGAGCCATGCTTCCAAACTCATAAGCGATCAGTTAAACACAAGTGCTTAACAAATGGAACCAAATTATAATAGGGGAAAAAACTGAAAACCCAAGAATAATTTGGAGAAAGACTAAAAAATCTTCATCAGACACAAAGCACATATACCTTACTCATACTATAATAATATTGCTTCATCCTTACTCTAGACATACTATTTCTTTTCCTGTAGCCGACACAGTTCTTCAGGTTCCGGAGATTCCAGCAGATTACTACACTATAAACACTTCCCATTTGGATTGCACTTTGGGCTAGGTCATTCAAGAGCTACATTTTTAGTGCCTTCATCCTTCCCCAATGAATCAAGATTAAGCAAGTTAAGCAAGCTGCAGGAGGGGAAAATGAGGGCTGTGGTTAGGCATTCAATCTCACAGAGGAAGCAGCTGGGACCATTTACTAAGTTTCAGCACTAATCACTTCCCACCGTGACATCAGTTGTTTGGGGAAAATTTGTTTCATAACCATCATATCACAAACCATTCACTTTTGAGGAACACATTCTGGGCAGATTGGTACTGCTACATGCCTTTTTTCTTGTCAGATGCATCATGTATTGCAGTACATTCCACAGCCGAAAGAAACTTCCTGTTCAGCTGACTGAAAGCATTTTGAGTTGAAAGAATTCATATTCTCCCTGCTCTCTAGACTGCTAAGGTCCAGAGTTACTATTAAAAACGGTATTTTGGGGTTTTTAATTGAAATTAACTGATACATGCAAATGGATTTTTTCATAATAAATACTGTCATACAGCTTTGTTACAGTTCTTTCCTACAAGAAAGTAAAAACTCCCACCAAAAGGATCCCACCTCTTCAATACCAAGAAACTCCTATTTAGACCAATGGATGCTTTGGATCAGACCCTTTAGCATTTGTCCAATTGGGGAGGACTGCTTGGAAACTAATCGCTACTATTTGTAGCGTCTCAAAGTCCTTGTTTACAACTACAAAGGATCCTATTACAGAATGCTGAAGTGACAGAGAATATTGATTTCTGTTTCCCTCATAACAGCTTTGACTCCCTAAGACAAATCACATATGCACCAAAATTTTATTTTGAAGCTAAGAAGTGTGAAAAACATAGTCTATTATAATGTACTAATTATAATGTACATAAACTAAAATATGTGACAACACATTCCTTTCACGCATCTAGTATCTTACTTTTTTCACTTCCAATGAACAACTTAAAATCAGAGCTTCTTTTAAACTTTACCCAGCACATCAACTCTGAAAAACAGAGCCTTATGAAACATGGGTGGAATTGGGGGTTAAGAATGAAGTGCAAGCCCAAAGGAAAAACTAAAAACCTTCTGTCATATTATTACTGTTTTACTGGAAAGCATTAAAACCAGAAAATTCTTGTGTGTAACCTAGCCCCAACACTAAAATGAGCATAATCCAGATTCTTGTTCTAAAGAATCTAGATAATATAAATATAAAAATAATGAGATTTTACAATATTTTTAATAATTCTATTAACCTAAATCAGAATTATTGGGGTCTTTTTCAGACATCCACCTCAGCACAGTTCATTAACTCAAAGAGATTTAGAAGGTAACTCAGACTCAAGCACAGTTGTCTCACTTCTTGCAGGCACTCCAACACTTACTTTGCCCAATCACTGCAGTGCTCCCAATGGCACTTAGGTACATTCTTTACAGCACATGCAATTTTTTTCTAAAGGCTGCAGCACAAAATGAATAGGGCATCAGGGCATTTAGCTATTTCTTCCTGACTGCTGTCCACGGCAATCAGCAAGCATTTTGAAAAGACTATCATTAGTCACTATCAACACGGAGCCACCAGAGCCTCTTTCAGGATCAAGTAAAATAGTGATGCTGCATTCATTTCCATTCTCACACTGACAATGTCAGATTCCTGAAGCCTTGCAAATACACCTTTACAACCATGCTCCCCACTGCTGAAGAGCTAACAGACTCAGTCAAGTCATATGAATATTGGCCAGTATAGGCTTTATTTTCTACAAAATTCAAGAACCATGGCACAGCTAAATCCAGCACCACTTTGACATTCTCAGTGAGTTTTACTTAGATCTTGACTATACCAAAGCTTAAAACAGCTTTTAAAGTTAGCATTGCATATCTCCATTCTAAAGAAACATTAAATTGCTCTTAGAAAATTCAGCTCAGTGATTATTAAATAGAGATCTACATATTTGAAAGAATTTGTAACCTTTTAGCCAGCAAAGTAACTACATCTGTTAGTAGAAACAAATTATTTTCAAACTCACAAGTTGGCATGTTACAATTTTAAACTCACATTCAATTTATTATAGTTACTGGTATTTTAAACAAGGGGTACCAAGTTGTTTTCCAAGGATGCACTGGAAGATGGCACAAATTCCACCAGAAGTACTTAAAATCATGGACGTTGGGAAATACAGACATGATGTCACGACACGGAGAGTGTATCCTACCATCAGCAAGACAAAACCGGCTTCCTTTTATTATTTATTCCTGTTCATACATTACTAAACTTCTGCAATACTCTTGATGCAAAAAATGACACTGCCCTTGAGTAACAGGTTATGTAGACATAAACATATACCTCTAAATATACATATTTTTATGTATGTAGGTATCTCAAGCTAAAAGCTCTATTGCTAAAACAGAAACTTGATGGAGCTTCTGAGAGCCACACTTAAAAACAAGCTGAGGACCAATCATTTTATTATTTGACTACAGTGGTGAATATCTCAAATAAAACATTAAAACAAGAGATTTGTATGAGTTAGTTACTCATGCTTAATACAAATCCAAGTGGGAAAACCGGTAATGTAATACTGATGAAGAACTGGATTTAGCTTGACCTTTGCTTACAACTTTAGGCAATTGCAGTAACTGCAAGCTGTTTTGCAGGATTGTCCTGTACAGTATAAAACTTTTATTTTGGTCTTTCAAAAGCTACACTTTTTTTTTTCTTTAGCATTCTCCAGGTGCAAAGGCACTAGGACAACAGGTTCATGTTCGTTTCTATAGGAGTAGTATAGCCCCGACCTTCCAATGCTTTTCCTAGTGAGAGGAAAGGTAATGTCTTTACAAATAATTTGATAGGTGAAGGTACGGGTGTTACCATGTTTGAAATGCGTCTTAATGTCTCTACTAACTTTGAGCAGCAGGTTTGTTGAGAGCCCAGACAGCTTGGCTCCTGAAGTAGAGACGGGTCCGCACCAGCCTTAACTTCTGAACTTTGGGGTAAAATTACAGTAGGTTCAAGGGGAAATATGTGGTAGGCGGTTCGGGAAGTCTGCACCTTCCTAGTACCTCAGCAATAGGGAAAGGAAGAGGGCCACATGTGGCCGGGAGTTTAGGATAAAATGAGGCCGCATCCCCGAAACCTCGAGAGAGAAAATCCCGAGGGTGTGTGCCCTGGCGGAGTCTCCCCCTTTATTCGAGTGAAGTTGAAGCACTCCTCTTTTCGGACATAAACCTCTGGTGTTTGTGAAATTTTCCCGACATTAGGCAGGACACACTTCTGGCTCATTACATCGTTCTGATCTCCCCGCTAACTCTTCTCACCCGCCAGGTCGTGTCAGTTGCTCCACCTTCCTCACAACTACTTCCGCATTCTGTTGCCACCGACCCTTGGCTAGCGCGGTGAAGCAATGCTAAAAATCAACCTGATCGCTTCCCTATAACTACCGAGACTCCTGCCCGGCGGACAAAACGGCTGTTTGCCCTTTAACCCGATGCAGAGACCCGGCCCGGCCATTCCCGCCGGGAGCACGCAGCGTTTGTAGCCCGGGGCTCGTCTGGAGGGCCGGGCGGGGCAACCCCTCTCGGACGCGCTCGGCTCCTTTCGGGTCCGTTCGGCCCCGCTCTCGCGCTCTCTCTCTCGGGCTCGCGCGGGGGCGGGGCCTCACCCGGGGCGCGGGCGGGCGCGGCGGGAGCGCGCGCGGGGCCTGGCTGCCCGCGGAGGCCGCTCACGGTAACAGGGCCTTGCGCTTGGTGCTGGGTCGCGGCTCTGGGGAAAGGAGTGGAGCGGGCCCTGAGGGAACAGAAGCTGTCGCTGTGTTGCGCAGCGGTCCCGGCGGCAGTATGTGTGGTGTGCCTGCCTGTGTGCGTTTGGTTTAGAAACCACAACGTGTTTTTCACACTCAGAATCTTCATTTCCGTAGAGAAATCTTCTGGTCCTTAAGCCTTTTTAAAACTGGTTTTGATTGTTAAGGTAAATTTTCACTGCGTTTGGAGATGGGTGGGATGAAATCTTGATTTGGAATAACAATATCACACCAATCACAGGAATTCGTTGTGTCTGTATTTTCGGTACTAATCCTGATTTTCTGTACAGCATTAAAGTTCGGTATTTTACTTAAATCGTTTTAGTAGTGATGGGTATGCCCTCAGGCATTTTTATGTTCTTTTTTTTAAACTTAGTTGTTACAATGACTGACTTTGAAAAGAACCTGCATCAGGACATGGTTTCTCAGCTGCATGACTTGGCTGCTGCTGGGGACGCAGCCCGGCTGCAGGCGCTGCTCAGGCGCTCCCCGTCACTGCTCAATTCGGCCGCAGGGAATGGCTGGACAGCCCTCATGTACGCTGCTAGAAATGGACATCTCGAGGTTGTGCAGCTTCTTCTTCAAGAAGGGTAAGCTGTTCAGAAGAAATCGTTCAAGAGCTCTCTTTTGTACCCTCCTTCTTGCCCCTATCAGTTTTGTTTCAGAAGTAAATTTACCAGACAGATTTGTAATCTACGTGATTCTTGGTTAGTGTAGAACGTTTGATGACTCTTCTGTAGGACGTGGCACCTTTCCCAGAATTAACTTCAAATGGAAAATAGCTTAAAACTCAGTTAGAATCAGATGTGGTTCAACTGAGTTTAATCAAGCCCGGGCTGTTCCTTTCTGCACTCCTAATTACAGAAACAAGCAAGTTTAGTTCATTCCGTAGTTAATGAGTAACTTCAGACATAGCATTCCGGAGCTTCCAGTAATCATCCCGGTTTTGGTTTTTTTTTCAGTAGTGCCCAAGTCCTGTAGCCTCTGCTGGGGCTCAGAGTGGGGCATTAGATGAACCACTGGTTTCTACTATAATCAGTACATTCCAGTATGCAGAGGAGTGTTGCAGTGCCAGATTATGTGTATTGAGGAATCTTTTGAGATGCTGGGGAATTTATCAATTGGTAAATAGGATAACAGTTTTTTAAATTATGCTTTTCATTTAAAAAAAAAAGTGAATATCACTTTTAAATGTCCTTTTCATGGTTGCTCTCTTAGGCAATTGAATATAGTTCATGAGAGGATGCTGTGGCCTCATTGGTGTCCTTTTAGTTAATGCTTAGAATAATTATTTTGACAGTTACAGTTGCTGGTTATATAAACACGAATGTCTATGAAGATAATATTTCATAACAGTACAGAGAATAATTCTGGAAATCTAGTAAGTTTTTTATCACAGAACTGTAGAATCATAGAATATCCTAAATTGAAAGGGACCCACAAGGATTAAGTCCAACTGATAGTCCTGCACAGCACCACCTCGAAGGATCACACCATGTGCCTGAGAGCATTGTCCAGACACTTCTTGAACTATGAGGCTTGGTGCTGTGAGCACTGCCCTGGGGAGCCTGTTCCAGTGCCCAGCCACCCTCTGGGTAAAGAACATTTTCCTGATAGCCAACCTAAACCTCCCCTGAGAGAGCTGCATGCCATTCCCTTGAGTCTTGTTACTGGTCATGAGAGGACTTGCTTTAGCAGCAAAAACTTGTAATTTAAGTTTTGAATAGTTTTCTAAACTGTACTCAAATTCCCTCAAAAACTACTGAGTTTAATATGAAATCTCAAAGTGGTCTTGCCTGTGGTACAATTACATTTATGTCAGCAACATTAATATTACTGGCATCTTCTGGTTTTGAAAACCAATGAGTCTAGTATTTATTATGTAATTTGTAGTTTACAGTGACACTTCTGTTTTACTTACCAATTTAGGATTAGAAAATAATTAAATTGTGTTCTTTTGACCTCCCAATCAACCTCAACCTATTTGAGGTTTGGGTTTCTTTTTGTTTTTAGTATTGAAATATATATGATGAGGCAACGTTCCCTTATCAGTTTCACTTTACAGACATTTGGATAACTGAAAGATCCAAACAGGAACGAGCTTCTGTCACTAAGCTGAGGCTGTATTCTTGATTCTAATTTTTAGCTAAATCATTGAATATCCTGAGTTAGAAGGGACCCCCAAGGATCACCTCCTGCAGCTGTGCAGGACATCCCAAGAATCCTACCATGTGCCCATGTGCCTGAGACCATTGTCTAAACACTCCGTGAACTCTGGCTTCGTGTCCTGTGACTGGTCACAAGAGTGAAAAGATAGGTACCTGCACCTTTGCTTTCCCTCATGAGGATGTTGGGAGTCCCCAGTGAGGTCTCTGCTCAGTCTTCTTTTCTCCAGGCTGAACAAGCCAATTAACCTCAACAAAATATTTTTTGTAGATGTTTTGTTGCTGCTTCCAATGCTTCTAGAATGTAATGCCTGTTAGGTTGCTTTTTTTCTTTTTTTTTTTTTTCCATTTTGATTACTTGTTATGAGGAACAGACCTGTAGCCTGACTTTCAAAGTTCTGGTTTTGAGCCTTTTTTTTTAATAGTACGGTGTGTGGAATTTTAATTCATTGCTTTTGTACTACTTTATAAATTTTGGTGAATGATAATCTGGAAAGGATCAACAAAAATGTGAAATACAGCCTTGGCAAAAGAAAAAGAAGTATAATTATATTTTGTTACCATGATGCTAAATCTTTTGCCTAAAGATTATCCCAGTTAAGACAGAGTATCTAGAAGTTCTTGTCCCTTAATAGTGTCAGATGTATATGCTGTAAGTAAGAATGGTACAGCATCCTAAACATATTTACTCAGGTAACCTCAGCTCTTTTCTGTTTCTTTAGGTGTGACAGATCCATCGTTAATAAATCAAGGCAGACAGCTCTGGACATTGCTAAATTTTGGGGGTACAAACACATAGCTAATTTGCTGGCTAATGTGAAAGGTGGTCAGAAGCCTAATTTTTTGTCAAATGATGTGAAAGAATATGAAAATTATTTTGGCATGACGCTTCTGGACAGAAGGAGTGATAAAAGAACAGATTCCAAGTGGCTAAGTAAAAAACAAAGCCATCCAGCTACAGTATACCTCCTCTTCTCAAATCTAAGTCCCTTGGTTACTTTAGGTGGGGGAAGAGACAGCTCACAGCAACCAGAAGTAAAGCTTTGCAGGCTGTACCACAAGGATGTGGAACAGTGCATGAACCAAAGTGAAGAATGTACCTTGATTTTTCTTGGAGTTGAACTTCAGGTTGATGTGAACCTGATGGCTGCTTGCAATGGAAGAGTTCTGCAAGAAGATGAAGAAGATGGGTTAATTGCTTGGTTTGCTCTTAGCATAAATTCTGCTTCTGCTGAAAAATTTAAACAGAAGCATGAGGACTGTTACTTTCTTCACCCGCCAATGCCAGCGCTACTGCAGTTACCTGAAAAAGAAGCTGGTAAGATGCATAAAATGCAGCAAGTACAAAATGTCTAATCAGAAAGATACACTTTGTAATTACCTGAGGTATAATTCAAATACAAGACAAATCACTGCAAAGAAATCATTTATTCTAAGTGGCTTTAGAAGTACTTTGTTTTTAAAAGCCTGGTAGTGGTTTTGTGAAAAATTTTTTATGTAAGAACATGTGCTTTTGCAAAGGACTAATTTCTGCAATGACAGTATTAGACTGTAAAACCTATTGATCATTGTGGGTTTTAAAAAGTACTATTTAAGTATTCATGCATGAACATTAAACATAGAGCAAAGGAAAAAATCTGTCATTACTGAGTTTTCATTACAAGAAATGAGAACCTAAGTCCTTTATAACAGTGTGATACTCATCTGAGAAGGAAGTGTTGAAAAGTCAGGATCCCAAAGTGAATTAGTGTTAGTAAGGACATTACCAACAAATGTTGTTAATGAGTGCTGTTGTAGCAGTTTTATTTTTACATAAGGGAAAGCTTGACTTGCACCTTAAGTTTATATGGAACAACGCTTTATTATCTCAACACCTATAGTAGCCAGTAAAGTGGTCATCTCAAAAATACTTGATACATACAATTTTGGCACTTTGCCTAGTCAAAGTGACTTTTGTGAGAAACAGGGTATATTGATCTGGATGAATTTTTTTCTGAGTGTGTAGATTGCCCTGTAGCTCTCTAATACCATGTTCTATTGCATTTGCTGTGCTGCAAAGAAAGAGGTCTGCATAACTCATACTGCTCAACTTCTCTTGTAGCCATGATTATGATTCAAACCACATTCTGACTTTGATTTTTTGTGTTAAACTTCACTACTTGATTTTTCTGTGCTGTTAAAAGCCTAACACGAATTAGTATTTGATTTTGTGCATTTTCAATGCATTGTTTTAAAGGAGTAATAGCCCAGGCAAGATCTGTTCTAGCATGGCACAGCCGCTACCGATTCTGCCCAACATGTGGGAGTGCAACCAAGATTGAAGAAGGGGGTTACAAGAAAACTTGCTTAAAGGAAGATTGTCCCAGTCTCCAAGGAGTTCACAACACATCATATCCAAGAGTTGGTGAGAATAGTCACTCAAAAATGTCTTGCTTGTATTCTATGCATGTAAATCAATTTATTTCTAGTTATTTCAGCCGCTTACTTCTGTCCTAGGTCTTCCGTACTTGTTTCTCCACAGGCTATGTGTGTCTCAGCTTTATGTAGCATTAAGTAGTTCAGGCTTCTCTTTCTTGCGCTAGTATGTGATACAGGATTGCTGTGACAATGCAAACCTTATTTCAATAAGTAATATCAATTGGAATTCCAGCAGTACAGATGAGATATCAGCAGTACAAAGGGGCACATTTTCGTTTTTACTTTAAACTAGATGACAATAAAAAAGGGAAAAGATCTCTAGTTGATAGAGTTGCTTAGACCAACAGGAGAAAATATGAAGATTGAAAGAAAAAGACAGATAGAATGACCAGAAGTGAGAAAATCTGTCAAAGTGCAACATCATATGAGAAACTGCTGGCAAAGAGTAACAAAGTCAAAGGTGAAGAGTTGTCAGTATTTAATCAGTATTTGCATTGTCAACAAAGTGTCTAGTTATTTGGTGTTTAGTCAAAATACATTCTTCAGACCTCTGTGGTGAAGAGAAGGTGATATTGAGTTTGTTGCAGAAACTATTGGTATATGCTGGATGCATAGCTAGGCTAGTACTACGGATTCTCTTAGCAGATTGTGTGCTTTGGTTACAGGTAATTTCTGTCCTGCATTTCAAGCCTTGGTTAGTAAACTGCTTCTACTAAGCATGTATGTTGCACAACTGGACAAAGAGGTATCTTGCATGGAGAGAAACCTCGAAGTGAAATGAAATCACAGCTTAGTCTGGGCATGCACACAATCCTGATTTCAATACCATTTTTGTCTTTACATGCATTGGTATGGAATAGACTGGAAGTTTTTACTGCATTTAAGTACCTCAGATGTTGAAATATATTTGTTTCATGTCCTTTGCAGATCCTGTTGTGATAATGCAAGTCATCCATCCAGATGGGAACCACTGCCTTTTAGGTAGGCAGAAGAGGTTTCCCCCAGGAATGTTCACCTGCCTTGCTGGATTTGTAGAACCTGGTGAGTAATTTCATTTTCCTTTATCAAATATATTTTCTCAGTAAGAGTATTGTACCTTTACAATTACAGAGCAATATATTTTGTGTTGTGTCAAATTGAAGTTTTTTGCATCCTGATAGATGAGTTGTTGTAATAAATGCATTTATTCTGTACTTTGCAGCTGCTGATTTATTATAAGAAGAGCAAAAAATCAACTTGAGTAAATGAAAATATTAAATAGTTTTCATATCATGTAGTCTTAAATCACTACTTAAATGAGAAAAAAACCATTTTAAAACACGTCACCTTGGCTGGTGATCCTTAGCAAAGGATTTTAGCATAGGAGAAGTAAGTGTTAAAGTGTAATTTAAAGTTAACATGAAGTTAAACGTATGCTGATGTGTTTAGGGCCTGATTGATTCTATAGAAGATGAGTAGAAATTACATAATTCTGAAAGAAAGGTAAAGAGATATTTCAGTAGCTATGACAAGCAATAATAGTCGAAACTAGTTACAATTGTAAGTACCTGCAGAAGTACTTGTAAAGCATTCTTGTATTGGGAATATATCTTTATTACCAGTAAAATTATAGTGAATAAATATATTCAGTAAATGTGTGCAGGTTGACATACAGTGACAGCATGAACAAGTTTATTCAGGTATCATTTGAAAGAAGTCAAGATATTTATTTCCGATGGATGGACTGTGTCCTTTAATGAACCTGTAATCAGTGGTTACAGCGCAGTGCATGTGTCCGTATGTAGGCCTATGACCATCAGAATTCCACACACATACATCCACAGTTTTCTGGGGACGTGGAAGCAAAGTTTTCCATTGCAGTTTCAATTTACAGTATTGTCTGTTTGTGTTAAGACACTGAAGAATGAGTCAGGCAAAGGGAATAATACAATGCAGAAATGTAAGCAAGTATTCTAAATCTGTTTTGTTACTATTATAAGTTTAAATATGGAGTTTTGAAGTTGTGGTACATTATGTTACAATCATACTGAAAATCCAGAAATTAACATGGTGCTAGTTACAAATGAACAGATCAATGTTTCAAGAATAATTACAGGAATTATGTATTTTCGGCCTAATTTTTGACATTTTAGGTATAGTGGTAATGGTTTGTGCATATGATGAATTATCAATTCAGGAAATAAATATTATTATGGAAAAATTACTACACTTTATTTTCAAAGTTCCATTTTGCTTTGGTGGCAGTTTTACCTGATTATTTTTGTGTCTTGTGCTGAGGTCTTTGCCCTGATCTGTGAACTAGATCTTTATAGATAATTGCCTTGGGCAGTTTCAAATCTTTTGAGTCAGTTCAAAGCACAGGATGTGATTGTTGCTTGGAGTATTTTCATCAGCTGCTTGTTCTTTGCCCTTTTTGATTAGGCGAAACCATAGAAGATGCTGTTCGAAGAGAAGTAGAGGAGGAGGCAGGAGTCAAAGTTGGCCATGTTCAGTACGTCTTTTGTCAGCCGTGGCCAATGCCCTCCTCCCTAATGATTGGCTGCTTAGCTGTTGCAGTGTCCACAGAAATTAAAGTTGACAAGAATGAAATAGAGGATGCCCGCTGGTTCACTAGAGAACAGGTAAAGTTCAATTTCATTTTCTTCTTCTGTTGATTAGTCTGTGACTGTATTGGTTCTGGCGTACAACAGACACTTGCTTTTTCAACAAGTCAAATGAGCATGTGTACTCTTCATTTTATCATACTACAGTTGCATTACATTGTGGTTGTAGGCTAGACAGAGAAAGACAGATACTCACAGTAATGTCTGAGTAACTTGGAAGCTCCTTTTATGGCATTTTTGCCAGTTTGCTCTTCACTTTTCCGTTCTGGGAGATAGCCAAGTTATTCTAATCTATTTCCATACCAAGTCTGTGCTTTTCATGCAGAAGTAGTATTTAATAGCATTATTCATCACAGTTTCTCCAAACAAACATGCTACCAGATTTGCTGGGAGGGTGGAAGTTAAAGTAAGGACTCTGGGAATTCATTAGATTGAACATCTTTTTTCATGCAGTACTATTTTAATACTCTGCTATTAAATGCAGCTTACTGTGCCATAATAGGAAATCCTACACTTAGCTTCCATCAGTAGTTAAAATATAGTCAAATAAAACAGGCAGAAAAGACTTTCACAGAAGTATTTCAGTTCATGAGTAGAAGGAAAGGTTATTTGCACAACTTGGTTTTCACAGGTTTTCCCACAGGCAACTTAGGAGCTAAGCTTTAAATAACACTGGGCATCTGCCTAGCAATTCCAAGTGTTTTGACTGTAAGTCACCTTGAAGGCAGAGTTAGTCAACTACATTCACAGTGTTTCTGTTAACACCAGGAGCATAATTTTAAATGAATGTCAGTTCTGAATACAGCTAGTCACATGCAGATTGGTGTACAGCTGGAAATAAATATACTTCAGAAATGTACTAAAAGTGTATTCTCATGCTACTTGCAACTGCTTCAGAAAACCAAGAAAACACATCTCCTTTGGCACTACACGTAAAAATTCAAAGAATTATTTTTGTCATAGTGTAGAGCACCATCTGGTGGCCCTTGCCATTAAAAGGCTTCACAAAAACTTTAAATAGTATACTAGCAGTCTTCACAGTTCTGTAAGGAAGAAGGTATCCTTTGGGGCACATTAAGCTCAAAAATGTCATAATGCACACAATATGGGATTTTCTCTGCATCTACCTTGTAGAATGTCTGAGTAGCTCTTTAGTCGGTATAGCAGTGGTAGACAGATGGATCATTATAGGAAAATGATTTCGGTATGAATACAATGTTAGATTCTATATAGTTTATAACACTATCTTATAAAGATAAAAAAATCTGGTTTTATTGCAGGTCGTGGAAGTTCTCATTAAAGGAAACCAGCGTTCTTTCTTTGTACCACCAAGTCGAGCTATTGCACACCAGTTGATAAAACATTGGATTGGCATGAATGCTAATCTTTAATTCAAATAATTGATTTATTTAAGTTACTTCTTCTGTTGAATGCTTAGTTAGGAATAAATCAGAACTGTTTCTCTAGTGAATGTGTAACCATGTGATTTTCTGAGCCTTTACGCTGGTTCCAGAACTAAACTATGCAAATCTTCGTAGGTGTTTTCAGGCCTGAATTAGATTTGGACAAAATTGAATAATTATCCCAAGCAAGCAAGGAACAAATAAGTAGAATCGGTACCTTGTTGTGCACAGGCTGGTTTTTTTTGTACTAGAATGAAATTATTATGCCTTTGCTCTTATACTTTTTATGTTTGATTTGGTCTTCCCCCACTGGAAGGTGTCAAAGCATTACAAAAAGGGCTGTCTGACTTTGCCTGCTGTTTGAATTCTCTACTTACATTCTCCTATTTGGCCTTAATTATTTCTCATTTTTGTCTATCTCCATTCTTAAAATTCACCAAAAAAAGTCACGAAAATCTACATTCAGTGCTGAAAGCCTTACCTTTAAAGTTAATAGGATATGTAAGTAATGAGTATGTGGTACTTTGTATCTTTTACATGAATAACACAATTTGCATTAATGCTCAGAGCGTTTACTCGTCCATTCTGGCTTGGCCTGCACTTACCCAATTGTATGTCAGCCTGAATTTAAAGGTATAACACAATACTTCTGTTTTTGAAAAAGGTGTTGGAGAACCAGCCCCAAAAGCCTAAGTATTAGTGTTTTTATAAGATAATAGTGTACTTATTGATGCTAGGCAGTGTGTCATTTCATTCTCTGATAATTAGAAATGAAATTATAGAGTAATGGAGAAGGAAGAACAAGACATGTTATCTCAAAATCTGCACAAAGTACTTTATGGAAATAGAGATGCTAAGATTGTTACTGCTATGAAGAATCTTACAGTTGAAAGAAGTATATTCATTGCAGCTGTAAGACTGGGATAGCAATATGTTAATTTAAATATTTATTTATGTGTTTTTAGTGCTACAGTTCAGATTTGTGCCTTAATTTATCAAGTTATGTAAGATAATGTTGATATTCTAAAAAGAAAAGTATTCTGTTTTATTATTCATTTCACTGTGTAATAGTTCGTAGTCTGTCATTCTGCAGTCATTGCCATTATAGTGACAAATATAAAATTAATATATTATTTATATGGAGTAATTTAAATTGTTTTTAACAATTAATTGTGTCTTATTTTTTCCAAAATTCTCAGCAACCTGGAATCAGTAAAACTGTTCTACAAATCCTGATTGTTCTTTTTTTTCCCCACCCATGTCACGCTATGCGCAGCAGTTTTCATAGTTTTTTGTGGAGACAGTACCTAAGAAACTTTCAAGTAAGAAGCATTCCTGCCAGACTCATTCTCTCCCGTGTTTCGGCCATACCTACAAATAAAAACAGTCAAGCTATCTCTTCAGTTGTCTGGCACGGAGAAAGAAACAATATACTTCTTCCCTTAAAAATTGCTTTTACAGAGAAGGCAAGTTGTGGAAAGCTGTCATGGGCCGCAAATACCAGCAGGGCTGCATGGTAACAATGGCATTAAACTTTTTTTGAGAAATTGTAGGCCAAAAAGGAAGCCTAGTTGCAGGTTGCTCATAGAGTAAAGGAGAACATTGGAAAGTATGCAAAAAGTGGTGGAAGCTAAGCAATGAAAGAAAGTTTAAACTAGTACTATGGTGATTACACTTAAGGAGATGAACAAGAAAGGAATGAGGAGAAGATGGAAGAGGGAGCATAGAGCAAATACAGGTAGCATAAAAATAAGTAGTTTATCACTTTGTAACTAAATTTACATGACTAAGACCCATTGGAGTACTAGTTTTTTGTGTAGAATATTATGGTGAGTTGCTACAGAGATGTGCTTCTAACTGTGAAACTCCAAACACAATATCCCTAACCAATACTGATGTTAATCTGCCTAATTTTTTTTGAGAATCTGTATAACAGTATAACTGCAATTACAATGCTAATAAGTAAATGGAAAATTTTCACTTTCCTGCGTGGAGAAAAACAGAAAAAGAATCATATGACAAAGGGAACAACACTTAAATAATCTCTGATTTTGAGACTAATGTTTTAATAGTTTAAATATCTAATAACTTCAGCATGTCGACAATTTTGTCTTTATACATTTTCAAAATCTAAGCCAGGCTTTTGAAAAAGCTTTTGAAGCTTTCATTTACTTTTTCCCTCACCAATAGAAGAACCATTTGCAGGGAAGAAGACAAATCTCTCTTGTTTAAGAAAACTATTTTGATAAATTTAATCTATGTACAGAAAGATTTGTCCTGGCATTTTATTGCTTAATTTTCCCTGTTTGTAGGTCAGGGTTTGAATTTTAATTTGAAAATACCTATACATTTTCTGAAGGACAGCTACTGTTGGCAGTTTACATAGGAAATGTCAAATTGAAGAGCCAAATGCTGTGGTTATCTGGCAACTACAGCAATTTAGTAAAGTGCCAAATTAAATTTAGAAGCGATTGAACAGTGTGTAGTGGCTCTGGAGTATTGTATGGGCAACACCTCCAGAAGATTTCAGTAGTTCGATTTATCCAAAAGACAGCAGCAGCTTTGGAAGCAGGCTGTTTTTGCCATAAGTTTAATGCGGTACGTTTAGAGAATTGTGTAACTTACAATACTAAAAAGAGTGGTTTTTNTACGTTTAGAGAATTGTGTAACTTACAATACTAAAAAGAGTGGTTTTTTCTGTGCTGTGAATAATGATCTCTCTTTTCTCCCTTGCTTCTACAATGGTACCAGACCAAAAAGAGTACTCATGACATGAGATGTACAAGGCAGAAAATTCTGGAGATGCCTTCTATCCCAGTTTGTGTACTAAAGCAAGTGACCTTCTATTCAGTACATAATTTGAAAA
>WEKY01027106.1:0-31896 GCA_013390045.1 Picathartes gymnocephalus | reverse complement strand
GGGACCCTCGGATGGGTGACATGCTTCCATCTAACCCCTGTCACCCTCCCCCTGTCCCCTCACCCCCCATGCACACCTCTTTTTCTATTTCTTTCTTTCCTCTTTCTTCCTCTTTGTCCCTTTTACTGTTAAATAAAAATATATCCATTTTTGGCACTAACATCTAACCTCGTCTGGTTTTAATCTCATTTTTGGGTATATTTTGAACCTTCAAAGTTCTTTCCAGTTTATACAGAGACTTAGCTTCCTTTGCTTTTCTGGGTTTAAACCACATCGCAACGATCACTCAAGTTTTCTTCACAACCAATGGTTTCATTAATTTACATTCATACCCTCACAAGAAAAAAGTATCAGTATTACAATGCAATTAAATAAACTACAGCACCAATCTACACTGATAAGCAGCTTCTATAGAAGGAATGCTGAATAACATAAAGCTACAGTCCAGTTTGTTACAACAACTCCTGTAGTGGCAAATCTCTCCTTGACTAATCCTAAAACTCTCAGGCAGATTAGTCACCCAAAGAATAACTCATGGGACACAAATTACATTAACGGCAACTATTTACTTTATTAGTATTCTGCAAAAGCAAAAACTTCAAGCATATTAATGGAATTGTAATCACGTATTATTTTTTCTCCTTTGCATATGACTGAAGTAGCAGCACAGCTTTTTTTCTTGTCTCTTGGCAAATCATTAAATAACAACAATTAGCACAGTGTCTCAAGGTAATTTCAAATGTTATGCTCAGGTTTTCTCAGTACATCCAGTTTTCAAAGACCAAGTAAGAACACTACTCATTGGTTCCACAAGACATCTGAAATATGATTTCTGTAATGGGAACTACATAAATTTGAAAAATGGTATGTACAGGACTCTGAAAAAATTATCTCAATTGATGGTACACTATTTACATGTCTACATTAGTCTACTATGTCAAAAGACATTCAAACACCAGCCTGGTATCTTTTCATATAGAAAACAAAATTAATAATTTTTAGAAGTGTAAGGGTACAAGTTCTGAAAGAAAGGTTCCATGGCTGTGGTAAAGCTCCATGCTGACAACAGGGTCTCCCTAAAAGAATTCCAGCTTTCAAGACTCATTTCACCTCCAGCACAGTGCACCTTCCTGCATGATCCTCTGATATATTTCCTTCTTATGAGCAGATAAATGATGACGTGCTTAAAACATTGTTTTAAAGAAAACAAATTCAAAATAGCTTTCAAGGATAGGCCTTCAGTATTTTGCACACTTTCACAGTGGGGGATATTAAAGCAAAGAAAATCCAACCAACACTAAAGACTGAAATCAGAAGACAACTCTGTACGATGAAGCCCACTGGGTATATAACTGCTTTGGATATGGAAAGAAGAGGGACATAAGTCAGCTGTTTTCTCCTCAGATTGGTCAACTTAGGACAGAACAAGGTCAGTCTTAGCACCACCACCTGAATGGCATCATTTAATTACTGGAGCCTGTCTTTAAAAGTAGGTGTTTCACAGCATTTTTCTGTTTGCTTTTAGAGAAAACAGTCATCACAAGTATTTATATCATGTCAAAATGTTGACTTACATACAATACAGAAAAAAAATAAGAAATCATACAAGCATTAGGAGACTAATGTAGTGAATCTGTTTCCTTTCCATGCTAAGAGGTAGTAGAGATGCCTCCAGTTTCCTGTCTTTCAGGCCTGGCAGTTTAGCACATCTATTTGAGGAGAGATGCACATTCACATGGCATGCTGGATGCCATTTATATCATTTCTGAGACACTCAAAAAGGATTTTGATAGCAGAGTACAGAAGACTGAAAGGAGTTTATCTAATTGCAAAACTATAAGAAGAAATACTTTGCATTAACAAGAAAAATGTGTGGAGTTTTTTAGCTCACTGCCGTTCCATCATAATATCAAAAGGCCTTTTCCTGTCAAACACTATCATTATTTAAGACAGAAAGCACAGCTCTCTCCCCGCCTTCAATCTCTCTGTCATGGCCTTCTGCTGTTACAAAAACAATTAGTGTATTTGCTAATAGTGCTTCATAATTCCTATTTAGCCAGAAAGTGTTGGCTTTTTTCACAATTCAGGTTGTATTCAGAAAACCCAGGCTGCAAGGTTTTACCCTCAAGATGTTTTCCATCAAGGAACCAAAGTAACACCACGTCAGATAGCTCTGCTATTAACTTACAATTAAGAACTACAACATAATAGAGAAATAAGCATCAGACCTTCTGTGTGCTGCTATTAACCACTGAAACATCAAAAGTCATTCCCCAGAAGTCCCTAAGACAGCTTCTGTGATTTATATTGCTTTATTCTGCAAATACTAAAGTGAAACCACTTTTTTAATCATTTAAAGTGTATTTAATTTGCAATAATTACTTCATCTGCATTTACTTTCAAGGAAGGGGACATTCAGTAACAGCCTCTGTATCTACAACTTTCTCAAGAACAACAAATGTCCTCCTTATTTTAGTAGATGACTAAAATAATCCCTCTCTGATTTTCATTTTTAATGCTAACATCGGTTCAAACTGCCAACCAAGAAGTCAGCGACTAGTTTTAAGGTTTAACAACAGTAAAACAGGAGTTCAAACAATGTGAACAATTAAGTATATCCAATCGTAACACATCACCCTTCCAACCCATGGCTGTGCTTCCTCCAAACTTTAAACCATATTCAGGTTGAAACCTGAGGTTTCTCATTAACTAAAGCAGCACCAATCTGCATACATAGCAGTTTACCTCCTCTGTGACTATTAACAAAATAAAAGAAATTCTGTCTTTGAATTGGGGCCACTCATAACTGTGTTTCCTATAAACAACTGAGGTAAAAATAGAATGAATATAAAAGGACTCTCTGCTTGCCTTACACATTCAGTGAGCAAAACATGATACAGAGACTTGTTATTCCCAGTGGAAAGACCAGGGTTTTTTTCCACTGGACTGTCTGGTCTGCTGTACCCTACAAGTGAAGACTCTTGCTCAGTTCTGGAAGTCTGTTGTTCAAACCGGGCAAATGCCATGCAAATACAGGCTTATGTCACCAGACACAAATCCATGGCTTCTTCCCCATCAGTTAGCCATCAACTTTGGCAGACTAAACTGTTACACTCTGCTCTAGACATCTTATTAAGCCATGAAATATTTCTCCTCCTAGCTTTGTTAGGATCTTCCCACAACACAAATGCTTTCAAGACTACTTGTATTTAAAATCCTGCATATGTAGATACACAATGAAAAAAAATCTCCTTTCTTAAAAATGCAATCAGGACAAACAAAAATTTTTAAAATAATAAGCCACCCAAATTAGAAAATGAGGAAATATCAAATTATTGTCTCCTCACAACTTTAGGATGGCTGTTTCTCAAAACCAAGGAAAATTTTCCATCTACTCACTTTTCCTTCAAGATGAAAAAGAGTAAGAGGTTGTCAAAATCAACATCCATAATTTAGAAACAATGTTTTATTGTATAATGTTCACATAGAAACAGCAGCCGCAATTACTGTTGTCAACAGCCTATAGAAATAGGTCAGAAAAACATTTTACTGATTACTCAGTGAAATTGCTCAGTACAGTTGCTCCTCCTGGAAGACAAACGCAGAAAGAACCACCTTCAGAAACCTGCAGAAAACCCTGTGAACATCCGTATCTAATTTACAAAGAGCCATCATCCAAAATTTGATTGAGAAACAGACTCCATCAAAAAGCTTCTGGAAAACTAGAGTTTATTTGCCCTGACTATAGCCTATTTAAACCAAGTGCCAATACCTGCGCACTGTCCTCCTGGCCTGCTTCATAAACAATGATGCCAAAATGCATCACCACAGTGCAATTACCTACACCTCCACAGCAGCTCAAGGATCAACTGCTCCACAAATAAATTAAAATCAAGTCTGCCTTCAAGCCTGTAGAGGAAAATACAATTATGCTCAAAACTATCTTCTGGCAGCCAACCATTCTCCTCACCCACACCCTTCACAAGGTCCTGAGATATAGGCTGTATTTATTCCATACATCTTAGTTTTAGTGCTTCCCTCAGGTCATGTTCCAAGTATTTGTAGAACAACACCCCAACCCAGGCCCAGGCATTTGCTTACCCTGAAATCAAGTATCAAAACCAAACCAAAAATATGCCAGGACTAAGCACTGAGTTCACAAGGCCATCTCGTGGAGCAATAGGGAGGTGAGTGCCCCCCTCCCCAAAGACCTGAGTGCATACAAGAGATATTCACAAGACTCAAGCAGAAGTGTCTGTCTAAACAGCTGACCTGCACATGCATGTGTGAACACACACAAGAGCCAAGGGATTTCCCTCCCTGGGGTCCCTGGAATCACTGGGAAGCAATGAAGTGAACCACAAGAGCAGGAGAAGTCTAGCTCCTGTACTGAACCTGTCCAGCATCATCCTGCACACATTTCCCCGCTCCTGTGAGAGTGACTAAAAATTAAAATTTAGCTACAAAAATCAACATCTCTGGATGTAGTCATAAATGTGAGGAATTATCACAGGGAAGTACCCCATGAAGTCAGAGAAGGCAGATTTTTGTATCAGCTACATGAACATAACAAAAAAACATTCCTCTCTAGGTGCAGTGTCGAGTTTCGTACTTACCACCAACACTACCAGCAATGTATCTGCTTCCAAAAAAAAAAAAAAAACCTCTGAAAGCCACACTTCCACAACCTCCAACTTGAGTCTTAATTTAAGAAGATGTAAAGGTGCTTGAATGCATCCAGAGGAGAGCAACAAAGCCGATGAAAGGGCTTAAAGGAATGACATCCCGCAAGGAAAATCTGAGGACTTTGGGCTTATCTAGCCGGAGGGAAGGAAGCTGAGGGGTAACCTCCTTGCTCCCTACAGCTTCCTGAGGAGCGAAGAAGAGAGGGAAGTGCTGAGCTCTTCTCTGTGGGATCCAGTGACGGGATGCATGGGAAAGGTTCAACCCTGTGCCAGGCTCAGACTGGACATTAGGAAGCATTTTTTTGCCAAGAAGATAGTCAAACACTATCAGGCTTCCTGGAGAGGTTGGCAATGCCCCAAGACCGTCAATAGCAACTGGGCAATGCCCTTAGTAACAGGCTGTAACTTGGTCAGGCAGCTGGCCTAGATGACCGCTGTAGCTGCCTTCCAATTGAAATAGGGTATTCCATTCTAACCTCTATGGCACCATGGTCACAACCAGACCAGGAGTGCCAGCAGTCTGGTATGGGTGATGATGTGCACCACCGGGCAGGAGAATAATGGGAGGAGCAGGGACAACCATCACCCAACCAGGTCTTCTCTGGAGTTACCTTAAGAGTCCACAGCCAACGTACAGACCTTGAAGTTAGCCATCGATATGACAGTAACTGAAAACCCTCACAGCTAACAGGTAGCCCCAGCCTGCAGGTACCTCCACACAGTTTAGTCACAATTTTTTATAAAAACTGCCATTTTGGCAGAAAGAAAAATTACAACAAGCAGATTGACCAAAATTATCCAAGACCGGAATGACTTTCAGGAAGCATTAAATCTAGTGCAGCACCAACATTAACAAAGGGAATGGGGAGGTAGAGGGAGTGGAATAACATCAAGATTTTACAAGCTGAATAAAAAGTGTATTAAGAAGATAAAAGTATAAAAAAACCTAATCTTGTTCCCAAGCTATTAATTTAGATTTTGAAACAGTCTTTGGTCATTTACATGGCTATATGTGTTGACTAACAGTGGTAGGGTAAACAAGAAAAAGATAAACCCTGTCCAAATGAATTATCTTTTATTCATTTGGAAAAACAGGAGAGAAAAAAAGATGAAATTCAGCACATGTGCAAATTTGACAAATGTTTAATGATACCAATAAATATGACAAGTGTTATGATTTCTTTTGGTACATCTACACGTGCAGAAGTGCTAAACATACTGCATTTAAACTTCATCACCTGCAGGGCTGTCACCACCCGAAAACAAACACAAGATTCTGTTTTACAGGGCAAATCAAGGTTTTGCAATGAAATATAAACTATCTAATTCCAGCATGGTATTTTCTATTCCAACACTCAAAGCCACTATCAGTTACCTTAAATAAATACATAAAGTAGAAGAAAAATAAGAGCGCATTTCACAGCAACGCAACAGACCACAGAACTACCTCAAGCTCGGTAATAACGTCTGCGGTCCTATCATACCCATGAAACTCACTGCTGCAAAACTAAAACTACAAGGTGAGAGCAAGTATTAAAAAAAGCCCTAACTTCTAGGTTGCATTTATGTTAAAGCACCTCTTTTTTTGGTGGTGTAAATGATATTTTAAGTCTATTCCATTGCATGTGTACCTGGGAAGGATGTGAAAAGGAAAATTACTATATGCAGTGTAGCAATGAGGAATAAAGACACATGGGCTCCCCTTTAGCAGTTGTAAAGAGAAATCGTTTATTGCAAAAAACCAGGCCTTTTAATGCTCTAAACTTAAGCAAAACAAACATGCATTGGCTGCCCGCCACTGCAGGTGTCGCTGTTCACACATCCTTTTACCCAACCACCTTTTTGATCACCCAGCGTCCACGCATCTCCCCAACCAATCACTGCCCCACGCACAAAGTGACCACACACTCGTTACACAGTTTGTTCTCTGGTAATATAGCCTGTTCTTAACCTGAACCTTTCCCAGAGTGCTTTCTGGTGAGCAAGAGTGAACAGAAGTGAACAGGATTTAACAATGGTGAAAAAGACCCTTATTCTACTAGGCTTTTCTTATCTCCCACAATGCAGAACCAAATTCGATAATATCAGACAAATTTAAATTCTATCTTTTCAATCAAAAATTGAAGAAGAATCCTAGTTCAATGCACTTGATAAAGAGTTTAACATTTGAGCAATGTCAGCTTCTCAAATGAACGTTATCCCTCAAATGTCAGTATCAGTAATTTATTGACTTGTTTTTAATTTGAAGTAGCTGATAACTATAAGATAGCTTCACATCTCATTCATCACATTTCCACTACCATGCTTAAGCATCCCATGCAAGAATTCTTCTGTATAGTATCCTCACTCCTTTTTTATGCTATTTGTTTTTCAACTTTTCCTGCTAAAACTGGCCTGCAATAGGATAGTTTGTAAGAGGTTAGCAATCCATTTCAGGGATGCTTTTATTTTGCCTCCATCCCATAAAACTTGTTGCTACTCAGCCTCTCACAGAGTCATATCTAACTCATCTTAGTAAGGCTTGTGCTGAAAAGGACCTTTAAGGTCATCTCATTCCAACCCCCAGCCATGAATAGGGATACCTTCCACTAGACCACGTTGCTTAGAGCCCCATCCAACTTGGCCTTGATGTTTATACAGCCCTTCTAGGGATGGGGCAGCCACAGCTTCTCTGGGCAACCTGTGCCAGTACCTCTCCATCTGCATAGGGAAGGATTTCTTCCTAATATCTAATCTAAACCTATTCTCTTTCAGTTTGAAGCCATTCCCCCTTGTCCTGTCACTCCAGGTCCTTGTAAACTGTCTCTCTCCATCTTTTTTGTAGGCTCCCTTCAGGTACAGAAAGGGCACAGTAAGTTCAGCCTCAAACCTCTTCTCCAGGCAGAACAATCCAAATTCTCTCCAACTATTTTCATATGAGAGGTGACCCATGCCTGTGATCACTTTTGNAGCGGGGCAGAGGGGCAGAATCCCCTCCCTGCCCTGCTGCCCACGGGCCTCTGGCTGCAGCCCAGCACACAGGGGGTTCCTGGGCTCCCAGAGCACACGGCCGGGCCATGTCCAGCCTCTCACCCACCATAACCCCCAAGTCCTTCTTGTAGGGCTGCTCTGGATCTCTTCATCCCTCAGCCTGGATTGATACAAGGGGTTTCCCTGACTCAGATGCAGCACCTGCCACTTGGTTTGTTAAACTGCATGAGATTCCCATGAGGACCACTTTTCAAGCTCATCCCGGCCCCTCTGGATCCCAACCTTCAGGTGAGGCAACAGCACCATTCAACTCAGTGCTATCAACAAATTTTCTGAGGGTGCCCTCAATCACGCTGTCTGCCATTAATGAACATATTAAATATCACCCATCCTAATACAGACCCCTGAGGGACACCACTGGTCACTGATGTCCATCAGGACTCTCAGCCGTTGACCACCACCCTTTGGATGTGACTATCCAATCTCTTTCTTATCCATCTACCAGTCCACTGATCGAATATGTCTCTCCTATTGAGAGAGAAGGATGTTGTGGGAGACCAAGTCAAAGGCTTTACAGAAGCCCAGATAAATGGCATCTGTAACCTTTCCCTTGTCCACTAATGTAGTCATTACATCACAGAAGGCCACTGGGTTGGTCAGGCAGGACTTGCACTTGGTGAAGCCATGCTGATGTCTTGAATCACCCCTCAGTCTTGCATGTGCTTTAGCACAGGTTCTAGAAGGATGTTTAGAAGCATTTTGAAGGAGGAAAAAAGGAACAGAGTAAATAAAGTATTTAAATTACCTCTTTGGCACTCTTATCTTTTTAGACCCCTATGGACAAATCAGGAAAGTTTGTTTACAGTACAGATGACAATATGATTTCAAAGGCCTCTGTTTAAGTAATTTGACTTGAAACTTTCTAAATAAATGAATAAATACTACTAATAACAACAACCTAAAAAAGCGGTACAAAAATCACAACACTGGAGTTCCACTTCTAAATATGATTCTTGTGGGACTGAATTATTACACAGTGCTAACATCCTGTATTTTTGACAATACAGTAATTAGACAAAGTGAGTTAAATTATACAAGGCACATGAGTTTTCCTGAAACAAACTTCCTTGAAAAAGAGATACCAGCTTTTTCAGATTTTAAAAATCCTGTAGGCTTACATCATTTTCCGATTGTAGAAAGACAACACCAGATGCCTGAACTAATTACTCTAAATCTACAGAATTATTACTGCAGTGCAGCAACTATACAATGCATTTGTAAGCTTCTCCAAGAAAGAACGGAAGCTGAAACCAACCTGCTCAGAGGATTTTTCCTGTGTTCCAATCTGAACAAAGCTTTCTCTACCTCAGCAAAAATCACCACAGCCAGAAGAGCTGTAATTTTCCTTGAGACAGGACCTCCACCCTGCATCAACTGGATTTCAAAGGAAGCTCTGAGATGGCTATTTTATACTCATTATTACTTATCTTGCATACAATTCTTTATCTGCCCTTGACACCATCTACACCACTAAAGCAACTCTTCCACGGACTGCATTACTTATGTTATTCTCCAAATGATGCAGAACTGAATCATCCTCTGTTGCCACTGGGCTGAGCCACAAACATCTGAACAGAGCCATGTGAGAAGTCTGATGTAATTCACCAGTTTTAACGTGAGTGGTTTCAGCTATTTTGCACTATGACAGTACTCCACATGCATGCCAAAGGTTCCTCTCATCTTCTTTTGATGTAGAACTATTCTTTGCTCAAGTGGCGAGTCTGTGACTCAGTCTTCTCTGCAAGCTGTCTGACTAGTTGGATTACTAGAATTATTATTATTACATTAATAAAAGTAACAATTTCCCAATTTCATTCCACAAACAATGTGAAGATGAATTAACAAAATATTTCTGCCATTTGCTGACTTTAACCACCAAGTGTTTGGCATGATGAGGACTCGCGGACTGCTACAAGGAAGAACATGCCCGGAAGATCCTTCCTGAAATAGTTATGCTACCCAAGATGCCAACGCATCTCTAATTAGACAAACCTTTTTATGGCACACAAAAACACTGCTATAAGCAAGCGAGAAGGAACTAATCTGTCAACAGCAGGATTAAACAACATAACACATTACCTGGATTACTTTCAAGGCATATACAAAAGCCTGACAGGGTCAAATAGATGGTTGACAGACTTGATGCATTTTAAATTGAAGGTCCAGTTCTTCAATCCCTCCTCTATAAAAATCTATGAATTTTCTCTCTCCACAACAGAACTGTGATGAGGGAATTGATACAGCATTACTAGACACCCCATGCTGAAACTGATCCTGCCTTGTATCTGTTTATAGGGTACTTGAATCACCTGTTACTAAAAAAAAAAAAAACAAACAAAGAAACAAAAAACACCCCACCCAAAATTCACTGTCCCAGAAGCTATTTTCATATCACTGTGCACCCAGCTGCTGGTTTTTGAGCAGCTGCTCCATGTCCATGAGGTTTTTTCATAGTAATTATGTAGCACATTCAAAAGAAAGCCTGGCCTTCAACCTCCCACTCCCATGGTCTCCAAGGTGAAGCCATTTCTCCATCTCTCTGCTTTGTGGCTCTAGCACACAGACAGCTTATTTATTTCATCCACCAGACCAAAGACAACCATCATTATTGCATACATAAAATATTAATAAAAATTTAAGTCATAAAGAAAAAGACCTTCAGAAGTGCTTAGCAGAAAAATACAGAGGATTCCTCAGTTTGGGGAAGAACAAAAATATTCTTTCATTCTCTCAACTGGGCACATGTCAGGCTTCAACTCTACAGTTTGCATTCTGCATGTTCTTTGACTGATTAAATGCTACTGTACATGAGCTTCATATGATTGCGCTAATGCTGAAAACTAAAACCTTTTCCTCATCAGGACCTATGAACAAAAAACAAGAGTAAGGAAAAAAACCAAGCAAATGAAGACACAGTGAAGGCCTCACAGAAACAACCCAGCAGCTTTGTTCAGCAGATGGGGCAGCAGTAATACACGACGGGCCCCAGCACCAATTCTCCCTTCAGCAGGGATCACACACCAAGTACATTACACACATACCCCTCTGTATAATCATGACAGACAAACAAAAACATCATATAAGCCAGGAGTCTCAACTTTATTGGAAATAACAAACCAAAGGAGTTACAGACTTGACCACACAAACTAGTTATTCTATAGTATCCAACTCTTCAGCTTAAAAAGCTAAGCAAAACCACCCAAAATTGGATGTGAAGGAATTCAGTCAGCCTCAAATAAAATAAATCTCTAATGACACAACAATCAGAAAGATAGTTATGTTAAGCCAATGGCTTTCCAAAATCCATTATTCAAGAGATTCAAGAAAACAACCGGAAAAAAAAAGCAACTAATATACAGGAAGCAATATGGGACAAGACAAAAAACCATTCAAACCACTCTTCCCAATACATGAAGGCCACCCTAGAGAAGTACAATAATTTTTCCAATATATAAATTTGAATTTTCAAACTCCACCTCTGGTATCTTACAGCAACTGCTCTCTTCAAAGACACAGCCTTCATCTGAATTCTTCCACAGACAGTCTTTAACAAAAGCTTTACTCATTTCAATATTTGGAATGTTAACCAAATTGACAGCACAGTACCCTGTATATGTTCTCACTCTTTCCTATCTAAAAGGTATACTCCCACCGTGAGTGCTGGATTTTTGATCTTACTGAGTGCTATGGAATACTGCAAGTGTTGGTTAGGTCTGGGAGCCAGGGAAACTAGAATCTGTCAATCCAAGAACTTTCTTCCAGTGTGGTATTCTTACAGTAATTTTCTAATAATACAGAAGCAGGTACCACATGCAAGTTTAGTTATGCAAAACATTGAAACACAAGAAAAACCATGCTTGACAACTCTTGCTCTTCTATGGGAAGACATGCTGCTATTGTCATTGCCAGAGCCTTATGCAAACATTTCTCATTCATACAAGGACAGAGAAAGCAACTGACTGAAGAGGTGAACCAGAAGCCAAAAATTCAGAATATGAGTTTCTGGTTTTTTCAACTATACTAAGGCCTCAGAGTCCTCTTCTAGGTCTACCCACTAACTGCAGCTGCTCTCTGTCTTGACAACAGGGATAGCAGAATAGACATGCTCACACACATTTGATCTGAAGGCTCATGAGAAGTACTGCATTCAAACGAAGCATCCTTAAAGACTATATTTCATATTCATATTAATTGAATTTAACGGATTTCCATGAAAGAGACTAAGATGAACTTGCAGGCAACTTTCAGATCTTCAAATGATGAAGACAAATGAGATTATCCATTCTGAACTATTATAGCCAGAGCCGAGAGAACTGATCTACATAAGATGACATAATAAAGATGAAGTGCTGCTTCTTTACCAGTAAGTAGACTAAAATCACTACAGATCATTAAGCATAAAAAACCCCCAAAGCATTAGCCCTCTATTAAGGAGGGTAAGAAACCCTCCAGGTTTTTCAATCGCGTTGGAACCACATACTTGAAAAGTGAGCATTTCGTGTCTTAAATAGCTCCATTGTATTTGTGCTATTTAGAACACATAAATCCTTCACACAGTGACTTACTTTTGGGGATTTTTTCATTTGTCTTTTAAATGAATAATCCAGAAGATTAAAACATCATCTTGCTTTTGACACTCATCAGCTATAGCATCCTGATAAACCATCACAAAAGAGAAAACGATACTATGCTTTCCTACCTCCCGCTCGTTGCTTTATTGAGATGTAATGAGTTATACCATGAAAGATGTCACACACTCTGCAACAATGGAAAGGAAGAAAAAATTTTATTTGGTTCTGAGCCTGGTGCTCTACTACAGAAAATCCCACGGAACACTCATGATGCCTTGTGTAGGGAGTACAAGTAATCCTTATTTCCATACACTAATAGGGAAACAATGGCTGTCAACTTTTATTTAAGACTAGCTAGGTCACAGTGTGCAGTGAAAGCAGAAATAACACACATTTGATTTTACTTGATGCAACATCCAAGGACTATAAGCAGGGATACTGACCCCTGACAGGGAATTTGACCAGAGTACTAAATGTAGGGCACAAACTCTACACAAGCTGCCCACAATCCAAACACCACAGAGCAGCAACGCAACAGTTTATTCCTCCTACAATTCTCCATGCAGATTTATCTGCAGATATTAAGAAGTACTTACAACCCACACTGGCAGAAATTGTCCCAAGCTGCAACAAAGCCTATTCCATGGATGTTTCTTCCTCTTCTGAAAGGATATGCTCCCCGAAAGTTGCACACATTCGTTTTCACAGTCGGGGCAAGAAACCTCTAAACCCAAGATGTTTTACACAACTAGGCTTCATTTCACTTGTTGTGCTGAGAGATTGAAAGAAACGGAACCACTGAAAACACAGCACCAAATACAGCTGACATCAGTAACTACCTTAGTAGCCTGCTCTTATTCCATGTACTAGCTAATCGAAGGCAACCAACACCTGCCTTCCTATTCCCACCTTCAGAAGACTCCCTTCATGTTCTCCTTCCATTTCCAACCCTGTTCTGCTGATGTTCTGCTCTCAGGAGAAGACACAGCAGTTACCTCACTTGAGCCCAGCCTAGGCCTAGCCAAGGTAAGTGTACCTCATCACACTCAGTCTGCAGTGGTGAGGCACTCCACATAATGCAGGACCCCAAACTGCGAATTTACTCAAAATAAAGCAGTTCTTAGTATTACATTCACAGTATGTACACACATACCAAGGGGATTTTACTAACGGTATACTTCCATATCAGCAACTCACCCACAACCACAATATTTTGAAAACTGAGTATTTTTAAGAGTTCCTCAGCTCATTCCAACCGGCAACAGAATTCTCCCTTTTGCTGACAGGGCCACATGCTCTTTCATCCTCGTCCTCTGCAGTCAGCCAGTGTACATTATGTGGTTCTTCCTTTTGTTAACATAATAGGGAACATCATCCACTAACACCAGCACTGTTTTTACTTGCATTGTCCAACTACGAGGACTGCTGAAGTTGTTTCAAGGTAACAAAGAGTATCATCAGAAGCACACATACTTAGTTTCATATATACAATATATATCTGATATACAATATAAACAGATATACAATTATATATGCAGATATAGAATTTTCTTTTGCTACATAAAGGTAGAAAATAAGTATCAAACCTATATTAACAAGGAACTCATCCCAGGCTCCCCAAGAGTAAATTGTCACAAAAGCTTTTTTTCTCCCTCTAACCATCCCTGACTTTGGCAAACATCTGTTCCCTTTATTGATTTACAAATGCAAACTACTGAGAGAATTTTAGTACTTCTGCAACAATTCCTCAGCTTTTAACAGCAAAAACACAGTTACTGTTTTTCTTCCACATTCACAGTGAATTAGATTCTATACCCATGCTTTACACCATACTGGTGTATCTTCAGACTATGTTTGCCTGACAAGTTTAGAGTCTACAACATATATTTCTTCTCACATTACAGAGAAGAATAAATTAAATGTAGATTTGTTAAATGTCAAGCCATGAGTTCTTAGCCTTTTCAAACAAGTAAGGGATTGAAAGTATTTATTCTAGTGCTTGCAAGGTTTCAGGGTGGTCATGTCATCAGACCTTTTCAGCCTCTTCTCACAGGACTTGCAAAACTCTGTTACTCACAGATAATACATTCTGTCTCTAGCTCAAGGAACTTCCTGAGAAATTAGCTATCTACCCACTTGTGATTCAAAACTTTTTATTAGAATCTGTCAAAAGCAATTAGCCTGAATAAACAAACCCTATAAATCCACTGCAGTGACACAAAAGAGACGTGTGTGACTACACAACCAGCAACACCTGAAGCACTAAAACAGTGATTTATCTCCCGCACTATGGCTTGCATGAACTAACAAGGTACAGGATAGCAATACAAAGATGGTTTCACATGCAGCTACAAGGGAAGGTCAAAACCACCATGAAGTCTCTTTTCTAGGTTCAAGACCATTCATGTCACTGGCCAAGTACTTTTGCATTGAGGGAAACATAGGAGACTTTATTAAGAGATGCACAAATAACAACATTGAAAAGCCATCACTGCCATTGAAGAGGAGACTGAATTAAAGACCTGCAAGAGTTTAAATCATACTTTCTGAGTTGGAGTATTATCAAAGTATGCTGAAAATCTGGGTCAGAGCTGTAAGGTGGGCAGACCTAAAAATGCTCCTACAGTGAGATTCCCCACAGGGACATCTCTCCTGCTCCCTTAAGACAGTATTATCTTTTTCTAGAAAAATTAAGTAATCATTTTTAGAAGTCCTAATAGCACGAAGCATCAAGGCCACTGCAGAGGCTGGGAACATTGCCATGCAGGGCTCTCTCCACCCTCCCTCCCAGGAGGGGTATCCCCGGGAGATGCAGCACTGCAATCACCCTGCATTAACACTGTACTGTGAAATAACACCTGAGAAAGTACATTACTCAGCTTTCTACAGTCAGGTAGCAAGTCTGTTAAATATAATGAGAGCCTTTACCCAACACTGGCTTCACTTCACTCCAAACACACCACTGAAGAAGGCAGAAACTTTAAGGACTGAAAAATCTGAAAATAAAAAAAACATCTGTAAATCTGTATTTGGGCAGACAGAGGTATTATTAATGTGCTATCTGTATATTAAACTGCTTACAAAGTCTGTCAGAAAAAATAATCAAAGTTATGATGCAATTTACTATTGCTAAAATTTGATGATGAGAAATTCACTTGAGAGTTAACAGCAAATTATTAGAAAAGCAAATCAACTCTGTTTACCAAATTCCTTCTTCAGAGTACCGTTTGAGCACTCCTTCTCTCATTCTTTATTCTACTAAAAATAGCACATGGCTAAAAAAACCTGCATTGTCCCAGATACCACTCAGTCTTTCATGAATCCCAGATCTCCAGAACAATACAAAAACATTTAAGCATTTATTCTTGGGAGGGATCAGTGTTACATGCCTGATGTTTTCATTCTGAGCCTGCATGGGCAATTTGTTTACTACATTATCATGTAAAAAAATGCACACGTGAAAAGGCAAGGTAACAAATTCTTCCACTTTCTTTGCCCAGGACAGCTCACAAGGGATGGAAAGCAGAGCCTTCTACCACAACAGGACATTTCTATCCTTGACATTAGTAAAATGGGACAAGCTGTAACAGAAATACACCCTACAACAATAGGTGCCTTCAGAATAAACCAATTCTGGCTCTTCTCAAAGGACAAATGCAGTAAGGAGGGGGGCAATAAGAATGAGGGGATGGCAAAGGAGGGGAAGGACTCCCACTTTTTTGGCCTTTTAGCCCACACCACCTGCAAACCCTACCCAGACAGTTCTGTTGACACTTGAGAGGTAGAAATATAAGATTTAAGCATCACAGAAAACATTTGCTACTTGTCAACGCAAAATACTGCATTCAGTTTTGGAAAGCATTCGCAAAGACATGTTCAATGTAAATGCCTACCAAGTTTCAAGGAACACAAAAATAAATGAAAGAATGCAAAGCAGTACTACTCCTTACAAAAATCAGTACATAGGCTGTCTACAAAATCTATCTCTAAATTCTGAGCATGTGAGAAGAAGTAAACAAAAAGGAACCTTTTATTTTTCCTGCACAAATAAGACTCCAAGACTGTATATTGTGTATACACTGATACAGCAATGACAACTCCATCTCATACACCAATTAAATCCACTGGGGAATACAAACCTCTAGCAAGTTTGCCAAGGACACGATTTAAACAGTAAAATAGAGATTTATTTTCTCACAAACAAAACAAACAGTAAATTCAGGACAGTGTCCCACAAAGACCCCACACGTGAAATGTGAAATGCTCCTCACCCAACCACATCAATGCACTGGTGAGGAACACCCCTCATTTCCCCCGAGCTGAACTGTGAAACCCATTACCACTGAAGCTACAGATACTACCTATAAACCAAAATACTCATAAGACAGACCAACACCAAGAAGATTTCTGTTGATTTCTTGTTTTGAAAAACAAGGTGGATTATTAGAGAACCCCAAGGACTGCCAGCTTCTGAAAGTCAATACAGCAATAAACTGGGCCACCAACCCAGGCTGAGAGCCTGGCCCTCCTTCCACCAGCACAGTGAAGAGCCAAGACAACCAATTTTGAATTACCACACAAACCTAAATGAAACAAAACTGCAGTGCACATGCATAGGGGTCACATAGGGTTTTATTTTTTAACAGAAATGTTAACCCTTTTTCTAATTCTCTATTCAGTTTATCATAAACAAATGACAAAAACCACAAAATAAACTTGTGTGTGATCAGACAAGCATCACAATACTCAGTGTAAGCTACAGAGTGTGAACGTAAGAAGATGACAGAGTGCAACATTTGACCTGGGTCGCATTGAGGCCGAATGGATTAAGAGGTGTCCACAAGCACCCAAGCTGGCAGTACATGACTTTGGACAGCCACAGCACAGCAACACACTGCAGGAGTCTGTGCAAAACCTGTTTGTCAGTAACAGTGACATACAGACATGGTCAAATTATCACCAAGTGGCAATGAGGACAACACACAGAAGAAAGAAGTATGCATTGATTAATATGTACACTCCAAGCTTCTTTTGCTATGGAAGACAGGATGTGTGGAAAATCAATTAAATCCACCCAAATCATCTAAGGACAGGCTTCCAGATAGTAACAGAACTAACTGTCTGCAGCATCATCCCTTAACACACTGGCATAAGATGGAAGTGCTTATAGAATCTCAAAATCATTTAGGTTGGAAAAGTCCCTCAAAAGCATCAAGTCCAACCACTCCCCCAGCACTGCCAAGTCTACCACTGAATGATGCCCCTAAATGCCACACCTACACGTGTTCTAGTGTCAGCCAGGACAGAGTTTATTTTTTACAGCAGCCAGGAGGAGGGCATGCCCAGACTACTGTTATTTAATATCATCTCACATCATGGTAGTAGTCTGTGGCTGTAGTCCAGTATTGTTTTACTTTCCATTTAAATAATTTATCTTACCCCTTTTGTTATAAATATTGTTGCTGTTACTGTTTGTTTTTCTTATCTCATTGTTCTTTCCAGTAAATTTTTCTTATCTCAACCAATGATTTGCACTTTTTTATGCCTCCAATTCTCCACTCCACCCCAGAGCAGAAGCGAGGGTGGAAGGTGGAGGTGGGGAGCCAGTGAGCTGTGTTTGGTTTGGGAGAGTCTTGATGGGAGCACTAAATTGGGGAATATCATTCCTAAAGCAGAACAGCAGATCTTTTAAATCCCTCCAGGGATGGTGCCTCCACCACTGCCCTGGGCAGTCTGTTCCACTGCTTCACAGCCCTTCCAGTGAAGAAATTTTTCCTACATCCAATCTAAATATCACCTGGTGCAACTTGAGGCCATTTCCTCTTGTCCTATGCTTGTTTCCTGGGAGATGAGCTCAACTCCCACCTGGCTACAACTTCCTGCCAGGCAGACTGTTAAGATCTCCCTTAAGCCTCCCCTGGATCCCAACTGGTGCCACAGTTGTGTATGCCTAAGGGGTGTAGCAGATCACTGACCATTTCCCCTCGGATTACAGAGCTTCATTCTGCTCCCCATACCAGTCTTAGAGCTCCAGGAGCCAGGTACTTAGGAAACAGTGAGTCTTACTAGTAAAGACTGAGGTATAGAAGCCATTAAGTACCTCAGCCTTTTCTCATCCTTTGACACCATGTTTCCCTGTGCATCCAATAAAGGATGGAGATTCTCTGTAGCCCTCCTTTTCTTGTGAGTATATTTATAAAAACATTTTTTTTGTCTTTTGGCAGTAGCCAGATTAAGTTCTAGTTGGGCTGTGTCCCTTCTAATTTTCTCCCCACATAACATCATGGCAGTCCTCCTGAGCTGCCTTCCCCTTCTTCCAAAGATCATAAACTCTTCTCTTTTCCCCGAGTTCCAGCTTTTCTGTTCAACCTGGCTGATCTTCTTCCCCACCTGCTCATCTTCCAGCACATTAAGACAGCCTCTTCCCACACTTCGAGGAGAATAGTCCTATCTCTTTTCCTTTGTGGAATCAATTTTGACACAGAGCATAGGTTGACTCCACCTCGGCAACAGCTCCATGCTAGATGAACTATCATCCTCGTTATTTGGCTGCCCTCACAGAGCCTCATCCCTGTCATGCAAGGGCACCTTGGAGCTGAGGTGTTCCTGTGGGAACTGTTAGCAAGCACACATGGAAATGCACAGTATACTAAAGAAGAAACCTCTTTCCCTTCTTGCCCAGATACAACACTGACTGAAAATAACTGAAAATGAGTACATTAAGAGTTTTTAATAGCTACAGCACTGAAAGGGAAGTCAATGACAAGAAAAGCCTGATTTTCACTGCTCTTTTTATTACTACTCCTGATTATAAACATGACTCCAGCACTTTATTTTTATCCTAACTCAACAGAAATTGTAAGGATATAGTAGCAATAGTAGATGTTCTTTCTGAGAAGGATAATCCATAATGGCCAAGCAGCCATACAAAACATACCTCTAAAACAATTATTTTGAATGCCTGCTAGGCAGAAAAATTCAAATGGTTCCTAGTACTTCTCATTTACACTCATTTTACCTCCAGTTCTCCTAGTACCTCTCACTTACACTCATTTCAAATACAGTTAGGGCAGAAGAATAAAATTATTAGTAGTGACTACTGTACAAGTGTTAGCTAGTTAAAAGCTCAAAATTTAAACCACCTTAAATTCTTCTTCTTGCACAATTACTACATCCCACAGGACCCCAGAACTCCCAAGCTTAAGCACAGCATATTATCTTACACACAATAATGCTGTATTTATGTTCAGAGCAGTTTTCTTCCATTTCCAGATGAACTCAGCGCAGTAGAAGCACAGGAAAAAAGGATGACTCCCAGGCTAGCAGGATTCTCCCTTGACCGAAAAGCTGCCGTGCTTATTTACCCCACACCTCAAAACTAGCCGCCTGTAGTCTCTATGATCCCAGAAGGCCTGCATATGATGGTCTTCATTCCTCAAGCAGCAGAGCTCTGAAGCTGCACCACACAGGCTGGGACCACCCTGGGCCCACACACTCTACCCTGCCTCCGTGTCCATCAAAGCACATGATTGATGCTATTTCCCTGACTTGACATTACTTCAAAATATGGAATGATATCCTCAATAAATCTCAAGTGCTGAAGCTGCAAGCACATAGTCTCAAGTGGCACAGTAAAGCCTAAAACGTAATACAGAAAGGAAGTGTTTTCATGTCAATGCTGAGATTCCAGTATATGCAGGAGTCCTGCTATCACAGTCAAACATTTACTCTGTCATCAAATTTCATATCTTCATATTCTTCAAAATTCCTATCAAATTTCACACCTGGTTTTGCTGTATCCTGAATCACAAGCAACCTCAGCCTAGGTTTCACAAGGATATTCACATCTAAGTGTGGCAGATGGCAGAGGGACACACATATAAACCTATTACAACTACTGCATAAAGCCCATGCCTCAGTCTCTTCATCCCTGCAATAATGCATCACTGCCTATCAATAGCAAACCTTAATAACTTCACACTATTCATACAATAGCAACTACGTTAACTTGGGTTTACACATTTTTTTGTTCTATGAACCTGTGGAGACCAAAGATCACCCTCTAGAGAACTGTTGGGTGTTGACGATGGCCAAATGCCAGTGCACCCATGAAAATTATTCACTCCTTCTCTGGGGAAAGAAAACACTTTAATGGGATTTATGAGTTGAGGTAAGGATTTGGGAGAAATACTTCAAGGGCAAAACAGGCTCAAAACTTTAAAAGGTATAAAGAAAAATTCATTAACAGAATTAAAAGAGGATACTGAGAACTAAAATAAATATTTAGAACACCTTCCCCCTCCACTAGCCCTTCCTTTTTTCACACCGACAGCACAAGGAGACAAAAACATGGAGTTTTTAGTCATTTTGTCACTTCTAAAAATCTTTCTTCAGTTCATTTAGGGAAAGCAGTCTCTTTTGCTATGTAATGGAGTCCTTCCCACTGGAGACAATTCTCTGTGAACTTTTCCAGTGTGGTTTTAATTTTCGTGAGTTGCAGTCCCACCTGAAATTTGCTTCACTGTGAGTCCCTCCCACAGGTCAAAAACAGTCTTCCCACAACTGCTTTTTTTCCCATGGGCCACTTAGTTTGTGGGGTGCAGTTTTTAAGGATGAGCTGTTCTAATACAAAAGCAAGGGTCCTCTTCCTCTGTCTCTGAAGGCAAGCATTCTCTCTCTCTATTTAAGCCTCTCACCAGACCACAGAAGCTCAGCATCCACATGTTTCAGTGTGAGCACCTTTTTCTCACAGGCTACAGGTGAATTCTGCATCCCCCCCTATGTACTTGATGAATTACACGGAAGAACAGTCTGTTGTACTATAGTCCTCACATAGCTTGCAGAAGAATGTCAGCTCTGACAGCTGGAGCACCTCCTCCTCCCCCTCCCTCCTTCGCATCGACCTTAGCGTTGCCATGTTGTTCTCCTCATTTGTCTTCTTTTTTTTCCTTTCCTCTGACTCAGAAGAGAATTAGTGCTCATAGGTTCGTATATTCTCAAGTTCTATCAACTGAAACAGTTTTTTATAGAGTTCTGCAGAGCTGAAAGGTTGATCTTGTCCAGGCTGCGCATTGTTTGTCATGCCACTCACAGCAAGAGAGGCTGCGTTGGTCACAGGCTCTCCACTGGCACTGCACAAGCCATGCCAGCTGCCGGCTCCACTCAGTGCCTTTTCTTCATGCGGGGCGCCGAAAAAAGAAAACCTGTTGCTGCCGCTTTTGTCCTTCTGATCGCAGCATGGCTGTCTAAAAGCGACTAAGCAAATAAAGTTCGTTGCGAGCCATGCCAAGATATCTATGGCTGCGCGGCGCTGCCCCAGTTGTGCCGATTTCGGCCGCGCAGTCCTGGACACACGGTAGCTCCTGGACCAGGATGGTGGCTGCTGCACAGCCGCTCTTAGCCCCGGCCGTTTCCGGCCTTGGGGCTGCCCCAAGCCTGGCTACGGGGCCGTTTCTGGTGCTGATCCCAGCCACATGGTTGTTCGCGGCTCTGGGATGGTCCCCAGCAGCATGGTCCGGCAGTGCCACCAGGAAAAGGACCAGTGAGCTCCGCTGGGAAGGTGCCCAGCCCTGCCGGGAATGGGCTTCAGTCACCCTGCCGGGAAGCGGCCCAGCAGCCCCCTCACCACTCCTCAGAGGGCAGAGAGCAAGAGAGCTTCCCGCGGTTTTTCCGTTCTTAAATATGTCATCACAGAGGCGTTACCAGCTTTTCTAATTGGGCCAGTCAATATGTCAATCGTCAGAGCCTTTAGGGATTGGCTCTGCTGGACATAGGAGTCTTGAGGAGCTTCTCTCTCAGAAGCAACCTTTGCGGCTTTTCTCTGCCCCCACCGAAAACCAGATTGTGTTACCCTAACACAAGAACCAACCTCACACCAAGGCCAATAGTCTAGCTTTCAGTTTCAAAGAGTTAATACATCTCCCTCCATGTCGCTGTTCTCCCAGGGATGGTCGAGAAAGCAACACAGAACAGATGTTCAGATTCAACTAACTTTTATTTCAAATCACCTCTCTTTTATAATCCTTTACACACAAGCATATACTATTGGTTAACAAAAGGAACGCCTCTCAAAGCTATTGGCTAACTATGAAAAGCAAGTGTCTACATTCTTCGGAAAGCTGTTCTCGTAACAATCTATGAGAAAGTTAACACTAAACATAGCTGCAAATATGCCTGAGATTTCTCTTTGCTCGGCTCTGGCAGTATCCACACCCTCCAACACAGGCAGAACGTTTTACTTTTTCTCTCATCCTCATCTGAGAGCAGCAACTCAAAATAGGGGTTTTTTTCAGCCACCTTCATACATTTCCTCTCTGCTGCCAACCTAACACTGGAACGGTGATTCCAGCAAACATCTGAAAGCCAAACATAATGCTTTGGTGAGAATATTATTGCTATCCGTTAAGGTTTATTACACTTCTGAAAACACTGCTTGCTCTCTGCAAAAGTAAAGCCTACCATTCACATGTGAGCTGCCATATGCAGCTGTTCCTCTCCATATCCTTACTGCTCCAATCTTTTCTTGCTTCTAAGACCCTGACATGCAACAGAGCCCCGTCGAGCGGCATCTCTGTCAGCCTGATTTATTTACATTTACAGTAAGACAGAATACCTCTTCCAGCAATAACAATGACTGAGGAAGGCATGCTAGCAATCAGTGCTGCAGTGGCTAGAGAAGTGCATGTACTGCACACAGTCATTGCTTCTCTAAGTACACTCAGCTTCAAGATATGCAAACTGTATAGTCAATGTAGTATTTGCTTCAATTATACTTGGTCTTTTATTCCATCTGCAGGACCAGATTTGTAACTGGCATTCATTTAATTTCACTATTTTAAAACAGACACTATTGGTTAACTCAATAGATAATTAGCAGAGAAATACTCTTTTCCAGCAGACTAAAAAGTGAAAATCTCCAGGTAACCAAGAAAAAATAAGCACACCAGTGAAACATTAAACTGGGACTATCACCTATATAACAATAACTGACTATGGTTTTCTATTCTTGCATCGCATACCTTGATTACTTTTGCACTTCCAAGAATCACATTGGGAAACACCTACAGAAGCAGCTGAAAGAAGACACTGCAGTTCTGTCCAAATCTCTCTTTCCAGGACTGTAAATTTTTAATGTAATGCTAAAGAACACCTCTAATACAGGGCCATAAGTGAGCTGCTCACTAAAAGTTTGAAATTACAGAAACTATGATAGTTATATTTCTTCTTAACTTGTACTTTAATTAAGCAAATCTAAGAAAAAAATAATAGCTGGAAACTCTTAACAGATTGTTAGTTTAAGAAAAACATAAGAATAGATGAGTAGCATTTAAATTAGTCTGGTAAAAATTCTGAAAAACACATGATGCTAGAGCATTAGCCTTTCTGCAAGTCACCCGAGTATTTGACCATAAATTAAATTAATTATAAATGGTGTTTCTTATAAAAAATATTAAGAACTACCTCAACTCAAGCATAACATCTGAACTCTGCTGCTAAACCTAACTGTATGGTTCTTAGGAAGAAGTAAAAGACAAAAGTTGAAAAATAATTCAGGAGCTCAGTGAATAACACTGAACAGCATAGTACTGGATAATAAAGTAATTTATCAGCATCACAACTTTCAGCAAAAGAGCATGAAAATAGATACATTCTTTGAAATCTTTACTGAGCTATATAAAAGTGTCAGAGTGGGTTCTATTTATTTTTCTAATTCTGTAACATTGTCATTTTCTAGAGATGGTTTTGTTTGTTGGGTTTACCACCAAGAGCTGGAGTGTTCGACCCTACACATGCACTGTCACTACTGTGATTTTGCCTGACACAAGGGAGCTGACATTACATTTGCTTGTGCAGACACAATCAAAGGAAATAAAGTCAGATCTCAGTACTGCCCAACCTGCTACACTCCACTTTTCATTCTGTTACTCTAGAAGTAAACTTTAGCATAATATTAGCAGGATGAATTTAATATACTATTTATTAAAAGGGAAGGCAGTCTAAGACAACCCCAAGCTTACATTTTCTGCTCAAGCAAATACAAATTCAGAGATACTAATGAGCCCTGTCCATCTGACTCTCTCCTCAGACAGGCCCTGTACAGCTAATCATAATTAGCATTAGTTATCTTTAACATGCATACACAACACACACACACAGTCTGCTACGTCAACAGCCAGCAGTGCCATTTCAGACTTGGATTTCACCTATTTCATATTCACACTCTATGATTGTTACCCCTTTTAGCAAGGGTCATTTTATTTTGACATCTATGAAGCTGCTCAGTATCTTCACCAAAAACAAACCACACAAGAAAATTCGACCTACTCTCTGTGTTTTGAGTAATAATTTCTCTGAATTTCATTAGATTCTAAGTAGTCAGCACCTAGGGGAAAAAAAACCAAACAAAAAAAAACCCCCAAACCACACACACACAGGTGCAGGTTAGGCATCAAGCTTTGCCAACTATAGCCTACATCCAACCATTACACACAAACCACATCCTCAAAAAACCTGCTTCACAGCCAGAAGAGAATACAACAGCTACCCAAAGCAGGGAACTGTCCCTTGCTCTTGCACTGCTCCTCTAAGCAACAATCTCAAAGCCCCTGAGGCTCAGAAGGAATGCTTGGGGAGCCAGGGTCCCAGACACACGCCCCACTCAGCTCAGCACATTTTCATTCCCAACAGCGGATGTGACCATGCCCAAATTACACAAAGGAGTCATGAAGTGATGAATTGCTTTAATCAGTCTTTCCCAAATGGCTGCATACCAATTTTTTTCCTGTTTTAAAAAGGGGAATGATGAAAAAAACCAAAAACAACATTCTCTTCAAGCTGGACTTCTCTCTTTGCACTATTTATATCCTCATCCCCTTACTTGGAGCCTTAGCACACGGACAGTGGTGTGTAACCACAGGTTCTGACCATGGAGACAGTGAATCCAGTGCCTTTATTAGACAGGTGACACTGGGAAACAGGAGAGCCAGCACCTCCTCACAATAACCAACTCATCAAAAGGAAATTTCCAAAGGAGTTTGATACTCACCTTTTTTCTTTTAGCACGCACTGTTACATTTCTGACTACAGTGTGGCAGGTACACTACCTTAGACAGAGTAGCCCTACAAGCTCTCACAGCTACTGGCCCTCCCACCACCTCTGCAGCTACAAGTGCATTAGAAATTAAGAGGACATGCAAAGCAGAACTATTTCCACCAGTCCTCAGTGAGCTTCATCTCCAATCACAATTAGTCCAGTTATATGCCGTTGGCACTTGTGAGGGGCCAGCATGTTTTGGATGCATTCCTAGAGAACATTATCTAGTTGAGTTCCTGTGGAAGATGTCATCCCAAGCACTCTGCAGTACAGCATCAAGCCCACTGCACCAGCACAACAGCACCTTCTCCTCACACATGCTTGTGATTTGAATATAAATGCCAGTATAGGCACAGCATAAAGAACCGAATTTAATCAAAAGGAAACGCCAAATCATAGAATCATCAAAGTCCAACTACTGTTCCTGCACAGAAGAGCCCCAAGAAGCCCACCATGTGCCCGAGAGCATTATCCAAATGCTCCTTGTACTCTGGCAGCCTTGGGGCAATGACCACTTCCTTGGAGAGTGTGTTCCAGTGCCCAACCACTTCTGGGTGAAAAACCTTTTCTTAATATCCAACCTAAACTTCCCTTGACACAGCTCCAGCCGTTCTCTCAGGTACTATCACTGGTCAGCACAGGCAAGCGATCTTCCCCTCCTGAGAAAGCTGTTGACTGCAGTGAGGCCTCTGATCAGTCTCTTCTCCAGGCTGAACAGACCAAGTGCCCTCAGCTGTTTCTCATATGGCTTCCTCTCCAGGCCCTTTACCATCTTCACAGCCCTCCTTTGGATTCTCTCCAACAGTTTTAGATCTTTCTTATATTGGGGTGCCCAAAGCTGAACACAGGACTCGAGGTAAGGCTGCAACAGTTTCTTGAAACCAAAGTACCAATTGTACCCATACCACAACACCAACCTACTCTATCCTCTGTGCTCACTGTGCTATCTTCCCCTTCAAGGCTTCACTGTGATATTTTCCCCTTCAAGGCTTAACAGGCCTTTTCACTGGGGTTTATCAACTGATAGCAGCACATGCCACACAGTCAAACAAGACTCAGCATGACTGCCTCCAGTTCACATTCCAAGACGCTCTAAAAATAGGTGTACAAAATGTATATTCTAGCCCAGAAAGGCTAGGCTTACGGAACCTGCTCTTTTTTCCTCACTTTCTTTGGCAGTTATTAGAAATAGTCCACCGACCAATCAAACCTGCTGGCAGACTGACCACCACTGACTTGAAGTACGAACTCATTCAGAACTGGTATCAGTTGCAGGACAGGTGGGTGTGTATCTCTCCAAGCCATAACTGTTCAAAATTAGTGCCTCACTTCATAAAGGTATGGGCAAAGCTGACAAAAAGATGCGGCTAATAGGGAAACTGCGGTGCCTTCCCAGAGCCTATACTTTGGCCTGCCATGACTTCCCCAGGAGACAAGGGCATCAGCAGACACTTGCTCCCCGCCATTCCAAAAGATCATCTCAAGAGCTAAATTTCATTCCAAGAAAATGGTTTCCTTCTGACATCTCAGAAAAATCATCTGTGTAGGGACTGTATGTGCTTGCACACAGAGAAGGGGAAACAACAACCCATGTCAAACACACCCACATGCTACCACAAACCAAAAAGCAGGATGGCAAACACCATCCCAGCAGAGGGCTCAGAAGAGGTGCTTCTGGAAGACAACCATCACGTGCAGCTGAACCCCATGTCTGGCACTGCAGCTCCAAGGATGAGGACTGAAGGAGGGTGGCAGAGACCAATAAGCAGAGGTGGGGGCCACAGCAGAGATGGTGTGGGGGACACACTAAGCACAAGACCGTATGTGAGTCTGTAAGACTTTTCACCATCAAAGCCAACAGGGGCACTTAGGAAGCATCACCTTACCTAGGGATAATCATTGCAAGCAAAGCATGTAATTTTAATTCACCTTTCTCATCGCCTCCCATCATTAACTGGGAAGAGAGAGAAATCCACCCAGAGGCATGGGTGTGTCTGCTAAGCCAGCATTAATAAAATATTTGCTGTATGTGTACCTTCAAGGACAACTGGGCTACATATTTCAAACAGTTTCAGGCAACCAAACCCATTTCCTAACTCAGAATTAGTTCTGCAGATAACTCCAACTACTAAATGTGTCAGTGGCAGGAAGGTATTAGGGATTTATGCAGTAGATGGATCTAATAACCTACCTGCAGAAAAACAAACAAATCAAAAAAACCCCAGTAACTACCACCATTACACAAAAGCATACGTTTTTATTGAAAAGAAATAAACCTCTGTGTATACCAAATATTTCTTCACACAAGTCATAATATGCCTTGCATTAGCAAGGAAACCAACTACAAAATTAGAAGTTCAATGAAAATTGAGGGGACACTGAGATGAAGTACTCTTATTCTAAATGACAATCTCTCTTTCATTAACACTGTATTTTTAGTTATGTCAAAACAAAATCTCATTTTTTCAACACTCTTGTGGTATACTCTAAGTGAGCACTTTCCCAAAAAATCACAGCTGTGTGTTGAGTGCCAGTGATCCAGGAATGATAAGCATTTCTGAGTACCCAATCAAAACAACACAAACTGTAGAATTGCATTATTGACTTTGTTCTGCAAACACAAATTCATAACCAGTATGCTGCTTTTGAAAACAAAGCCATTATATCCTTTTCATTTCTTGGCTGCTTGTGGGGTTTTTTTAAAGCTTTATGAAATTCTTGCCATTGACTTCTCAACTGATGCTTTACAAGCCATTTGCCCATTATTGTTCCTTATAAGAGAATCTATCTTGAATCCTTAAACCAAATCTAGGTACTGCACATAACTAACACCCCATACTGTAAATAAACCTGCTAATACCAAAAGCAAAAAGGCCAACAGTCACTATTCTGGTCACCAAAAAATGGGAGACTCAGTATGAGAAGTTTCAAGAATACTTTTAAAATATACTGAAGAGGGAGCTACCAAGGGTTCTGTAAAAGTAAAAATAAAAACAGAAACACATACACACACAAAATGACTCAAAACAACAACAACAAAAAGCCCACCAAAATTTTATGGTTGGTGTTTAATAAGAAACTAAGTAAGAGGGGAGACAAAGTTTCTAAACAGACTAAATCCACCAGCACAAACCTGTACAATTATATTGAAAAAGATATGCATAATTTTAGTTTAACTCCTATTTCACTTCTACATTCTTTTAATCTTTTGGCCTTGATTCTCCCTTACTGACTAGAGAGAAACCCTTTCAAAGATATACCTGTGTAGTCAGAATTCCCCATATGCAATTAGTGACACCCACCCCCTCCCCACCTACAATTTAAATAAAGTCTCCAAAGTAACACAGAAACAATAAACATTATTTTAAAGGAAGATCTCCCCACTTTCATAGAGGAAAAGGTAAAATTCATACATAGCACAGCATCTCCTACAGACTTGAAGAGTCAAGTCCCAACAAGGTGGGCAGGCCACTACTGCCTGCCTGCCCTTCTTGCCCCAGGTGCACTTTCTCCTTTCAAAGGACAAGCAGAACAACAAGGGGGACATGGCACACTAAATTCAAAGCCTTCTATGTTTTTGACACCATACAAATTTAGATGCCATTAAGTGATTTGGCTGCATAGGTCTGAAAATGTTGAGACACTTTCCAATGGAATTTTTATATGCTTTTTATGATACACAATTGAAGTCATGGGAACAGTTGACTCAACATACTCCCCCTTTCTTTTCTGAACACTTTGACTTAAAAAAAAGGCATCAGTTCTAGATTTGTGTACCACCTGGCTTAGGAAGAAAACTTGGTATCCTATGACTATATACTGTTCATCAAAATAAAGCCAAAGGATGAATCTGCAAGGAACACACTACCAGAATCTACAGGGCTTTTAATTATGAAATGCTAAACCATGTAAAGATTAGGTTGTAATTATAAGGCTTTCTCTCTATTCCTCCCCTTGATTCTTACAAGAGAATCACTAGTTTTCCAAAAGCACTCAGTAAGTTGTTTATTGCCTCTTCTCATCAACTCGGGAAAACTATTCAAATCTGGTTTTTATAACACCTCCCACAGAGCAGCAAGTAAAATCTTCCATTTTCCTACCCTTGAAGATCACCTTCAGACAGACCAGCAACTTGGCTGCTGACATGACCAAAAGCAGTCTTTGAGCTAGGAAACCAGGGACACAATGTTTCTCAAAGTAAGATCGCTCCAGTGAGAAGCAGGGGTGGGAGTGGTGCTTCTTTGGGGTATTGATTTTTTTTTTTTTCTAAATGAATCTTATTGTTGCTCCTGAAATAAGAATTAAAACTGTTAAAGCAAGATAAAAGAAGCTGAACACCAAAAAAGACAACATTGACATGAAAACAAATCTCACAAGAGTTTACTGACTGCACAGTAAGTGAGAACAAGATTTTTCGCTGGTGTAGAAAACACTCACAAGCCCCTCTGGACCTGGCGTGATGGATCCTGGCAACCCATCAGCCCACACAGGCAAGAGAATCTCAGGGGAGGTCTCCCCACCCACACTTCTGCAAAGGGCAGAGTAAAGGTAAGAATTTAAAGCAAATCTTAAGACTCTGGACAAGAACAATACAAACAAAACAAATGATACTCTGATGGGAGTGGTGCCAATACCCACAATTACTTCAGTTTTCTTTCATCCCCCTGGACAAGCTCCTACCTTGCCACAAGCCTACCTCCAGAAAAAGCTGATGGCAGCCAAGCCAACGGTATCCTACCGAAATTTAACTTGCAGATTTCTCTGGAACTACTCTCTGGAATTAAAAAGCAGTAAGTAATGGATAAACAAAGCCTGTGCTCCAGCTTAAACACAGTATTCCCCAAAGGCTGCTGTGGCCTTGTAGACCAGCCTCAGCTGTCACAGGAACACAGGAGCTATCACTCCTACCCACATTATCTAGTGATCCTCTTCACAAATTTTTTTTTCCTCTGCAGACTCGGTCATCTAACAATGAGAAGATATGAAAATGCATTAAGTACTCCTTATCTGTTGACCTGAACCAACTTCTTAAAAACTGTTTCTTTCCTTCTAGAAAATTTCTGTTTTGAAGAGCCAAGGAGCAGGGCTGAATGCATGGAGCAAAGACAACCATAAGTAGATACAATGCAAACTTACTCAGCACTACCAAACAGCATCCAGGGTCTTCAGTTTTTTACCAGTCCCGATGAAACAAAATCGTTCAAAGGGTTCAAAAAACTTGTCACTCACTTTTTATCACTATTTAATGCCAAGAAGAGACACTTTCCAACTGTGTCCGTATTAGTTCTGCAAATAAAATTGCATTTTTATCTGTGAAATCCCAAACTACAATAACCAGTTTTTCAAAGAAAATTCTTGCTCACAACAGGCTTAAAAAAATAAAAACATCAAGGTTAAGGCTTAATTATGTTTTGATAGCACAAAATCTCATATCCTGAAATCAACAACAAAATAATTTATGCTGTATTTGCAAACAGTCTTACTGTCTACAAAATCTGGTATGACCAGACACCACTGTATTCCCCTCAGGGTGTGTGGGTAAGGCATTGGGATTAGCAGGTGGAAACAGAATTCAAATCCCATAATTAAAACAGAGACATTTGATCTAACCTCTTCCACATTACAGGTTATTACATTTCTCCTGTTTACAATGATGAAGCCGTCTTTTATTTACGTTCTTGGAAAATCAGTTCTGCAGTCTTCACATCTGAAGGCAAAAAAAATCTATTTATCTTCTCAGCTTACCCCAAGCCTGTACTGCCAAAAACACGTCCCCAGTTTCCTATCTGCAAAGCCTTCCAGACAGGGTACTTGGCATGCCTTTCCTTGCCTGGTATTTCTTCTTTGAGGAGGCAAATAAGGCACTTTTCAGTCTTTATTTTGAAATTAGATTGTTCTTCTCACCTGGTTTTACCTCCAGAATCAGAATTAGTTTTTTTTTTTTTAATTCCTTCTATCCATCAGGGACAACAATTTCTGCCCCAGCTCTCTCTTCCCTATGCCCTTTTCAGAGAGGATACTCTCAATACAGGGTCCAGGCCCCAATATCTCTCTTAAAAAGGAGGCAGTCACTTGACTGATTAGCAGACAATGTCGAACACCAGTTTTACAGCAACAACAGAAAATTCACGGCTTCCATCCAGAACTGTTGAGCCTCACAAGTCAACAGCACTTTATAAGTCTCATTTTCTCTCTCTGCTCATAAAAGGAGCACGTAACAGCTTTTGTTACTTCAAAGTTTTCTTTCAAGTGACAGATTAATTAAAACTTTCTTCCTCTTATCAGTTAAGAGATACAATTTCCTTAAAACACATTACAAACATTTATGCATCCACTGATATTCAAGCATGTCCAGCCTCACTCAAATCAAAGTGGATGCTTCAGATGAGACAAACAACCTAAACCAATTTTTACAGCCTGAGCCTTGACCTTCAGTATTTTTGCCATTGCCCACGGAAGTTCTGTAAACAGTTTAGCATTTGTATTATAGTTATTGTCTTGGTTTTGGAGACAAATT
>WEKY01027104.1:0-14053 GCA_013390045.1 Picathartes gymnocephalus | reverse complement strand
TTTTGTGCTGGGATAGCTATAAATACCTGCCTGCATTCGAGGGAGGCGTTTCACGGGCGCTTCTTCCTTCTGTGAAATTACAGCTTCAGCTCTGGGCTTGCCTCGACAGATTCTCGTCCCCGGAGCTGGGAGGGGGCAGGATGGAAATCCAGGCTCTGGGTGCCCGTTTGGGAAATTCATCTTGTGCTGCCCTGACCTCAGTGGCACCTGAGAACTTTTAAGAAGTCCGGGGCGTTAAAATGTTGAGAAATTGTGGAATTACAGAATGGCTTGTTGGAAAGGACGTTTAAAATGATCTTGTGGGCAGGGACATCTTCCACTGTTCCCAGGGTGCTCCAAACCCTGTCCAACCTGGCCCTGGAGATTTCCAGGGATTCGGGAGCAGCCACAGCTTCTCTGAGCAGCAAATCCCAGCTGAAGCTTCCCTGGTTCTCCTGAAAATCAGAAAACACTGCGGTGCTCAGGTCCATCTTAATGAGAGATGTGGAAATTCGGGGCTGAAAAGTAAATTGAGTGCGAAATGACTGCGGTGGAGGTAGGTGCAGCCCTTCCAGAAAAGCATGGATTTTGTGGAGCCGCTAATAGGCGGGAATGTTAATTTCTGTGTGTTTGTCACGGGCAGGGCATGTTATCTGGGATAATTACGTGGATTGCACATCCCAACACGCCGGCGAAGAGCAGGAATAGCGCGAGCCCAAACCAAGTGAGCCAGGCAGGCTCGGATTTCACTGCGGGAGCGGGACACAGGCAGAAGGAAAGCCTGCGAAACGGGCAGCTGGGCTCGAGTTCAGGCTCCTCCTGCATCCCACAGACATCCCTGGATTCTGGGATTGTCCAGGCAGTGCAAAACGCAGCAGAGCTGCCTTGTGAAAAGGCTCTGAATCCCTTGTGCAGCATGAGCTGCTTTAGAGAAGTGCTGTAAGGAAAGATCTCTGAGCGACTGGAAGAAGTTGAAACCAGTTTTGAGTTGTAGGGACTGGAACGGGGTTTTGGGAATCCTCCTGTTTCTCCCAAGGGTTTTTCCTGGCTGGAATTTTGGGTGTCCTTCGGGATGGTGAGGCTGCGAGGGGCTTTGATGTGGTTGCAGAGCTCGGGGTGGGTTGTGCTTTTGGAGAATTTGGAGGGAGAGGAGGAGGAAGGGGAGCCTGGAATTCCGCACATCCAGGGCAGACGTGTGGGCAGCTCGGTTGGATTTCCCATTTGGACATCTGGAAAACCGCTTTTTTGAATGGGTTTCTCGTGATTTTCCCCCTGCTCTGGGGGCGCCAGGGGATGTGAGTTTGGCTCCTGGCCCGGCGTGGCTGATGGATAAACTCTCCATCCAAAACCAGGCGGGAGATTTGCAGCAGCAGGCTGGGAAAACAAAAGTGAAGGAAAACCACAAACCCTTCTGGTCTGGAGGGAAAAAAATCCCCCTGTGTGGGATCAGGGAAGAGAGGAATTCGATCTCCTTGGCTTTGTGATCCTTGTGGGCACTTTGGCAGGCTTTGGGATGAGCAGAAAGTGTGCAGCAGCAGCCTCAGCTTTTCCTCCTTCCCTTTGCTGGGTTATCAGAGGAGTCCGAGGAAGGATTTTTAGCTTTGCTCGTCCTCTGTCCCCTGGGAGAGCTCCAAGGTGGGAGCACCTCCTGTGCCACCCTCCCACCGCCTCCCTGGGGCTCAGTGGGATCCCAGAAAGTGGCTGATGGGATGATGCTGAAGCTCTGCAACATCTCAGCTGCTGTCTCTGTCCCCTGGGAGAGCTCCAAGGTGGGAGCACCTCCTGTGCCACCCTCCCACCGCCTCCCTGGGGCTCAGTGGGTGACAGAGGCGGTGGCCAAGATGTTGCAGAGCTTCAGCATCATCCCATCAGCCGCTTTTTGGGATGCTCTCTCTCCCAGTTACCTGTGGACAGGAGGGATTTTGGTGCCAGGAGCCCCCTGGCAGCTGATGGGTGATGCCCGTGGTGGGAGGGTGGCACAGGAGGTGCTCCCACCTTGGAGCTCTCCCAGGGGACAGAGGCGGCGGCCGAGATGCTGCAGAGTTCAGCATCATCCCATCAGCCACTTTTTGGGATGCTCCCTCTCCCAGTTCCCTGTGGACAGGAGGGATTTTGGTGCCAGGAGCCCCCTGGCAGCAGCTGTGCCGTGGGAGGGTTTTCAGCTGATGGGCAAAGTCAGTTTTTGGTGGGGATTTGATGCTGAGAGGTTGCTGCAGTGAGAAGTCCCCCTTGTTGTCTGGAGTGATGATTAGTGAGTGACTTAATTACATCTCTGGCAGGGCTCATTAGACAGCCCAGTGCTCCCAGCTCCAGGTGAGCTGGGCTCCCAGGGGCTGCTCCAGGGAACGTGGAGTGGCTTGGCCACATGCTGCAGTAACTGTGGGACAAAATCACTAATTACCCCTTCATTAGGGAACCTTCCTTGCCCCTGGCAGCCGCGGTGGTGCCTGTCCAGCCGTTCCCCTTCCACCTCAGAGCCCTGTGGCTGCCGGCTTTGCCTTCTCCTTATCCGAGGGCAGGGCACGGGGACAGCCAAGGGTTTTTCCCATGGGATGAGCCAAATCCCGGTCCGGTTTGTGCTCCTGAACTCCCTGTGGAGCTGGCAGGATCAGCAGCCACAGCCCTGACCTCTGGAATTGATGCGAGCAAGAGGCAGCTGGAGAAAACGTGGCCGAGGGGAAAAGAACGCCAGTTTCTCCCCCCGGATTTAAAAGTTCCCTGAGGGTCAGCCCCGAGCTGCAGCAGCTCCAGTGGCTTGGGAAGAGCTTCCCATGGAGAGCAAGGAAGGATGCTGTGAGGGGGAACGCGAGGGGTGAAGGTTTTGATTGGAGCGCCGGGAGCGCGCCTGGATTTTCGTGTTGTTTTAGAGCTTATGCTCAGTGCTGCTTCGATAGAAAAGGCTTTATTTCCTCACACCCACGAGCGTGTTTACTTCCTCGTACCTTCTGGAGTTGAAAGGGCTCTTTCATTTAAAAAAATAAAAAATAAAAACCAACAAAACCGTTCCCCTTGGGACGGGCGCCTGTGCTGCGGCTGCGCGTGCTGAGGGGCTGGCGGTGGCTGCGTGGGGCTCTGAGCAGAGCTCCTGCCCCGGAAGGGTTTCCAGTGGAAACCGTGCTGCATCCCGGTGCACGTGGGCTCCTTTCTGTCCTCGTGGGCTCCTTTCCGTCCCCGTGGGTTTCTTTTTGTCCCCGTGGGTTTCTTTTTGTCCCCATGGGTTTCTTTTTATCCCCGTGGGCTCCTTTCTGTCCCTGTGGGTTCCTTTCTGTCCCTGTGGGTTTCTTTTTGTCCCCATGGGTTTCTTTTTGTCCCCGTGGGTTTCTTTTTGCCCCTATTGGCTTCTTTTTGTCCCCGTGGGCTCCTTTCTGTCCCTGTGGGCTCCTTTCTGTCCTTGTGGGTTCCTTTTTGTCCCTGTGGGTTTCCTTCTGTCCCCGTGGGTTTCTTTTTGCCCACCTGGGCTCCTTTTTGTCCCTGTGGGCTCCTCTCTGTCCCCATGGGCTCCTTTTTGCCCCCGTGGGCTCCTTTCTGTCCCTGTGGGTTCCTTTCTGTCTCTGTGGGTTTCTTTTTGCCCCTATTGGCTCCTTTTTGCCCCTATTGGCTCCTTTCTGTTCCTTTTGGTTTCTTTCTGTCCCCTGTGGGCTCCTTTCTGTCCCCGTGGGCTCCTTTTTTCCCCTGTTGGCTCCTTTTTGCCCCCGTGAGCTCCTTTCTGTCCGCGTGGGCTCCTTTCTGTCCCTCTTGGCTTCTTTGTGTCCCTGGGGGGCACCTTTTTGTCCCCATGGGCTCTTTTGTGTCCCCATGGGCTCTTTTCTGTCCCTGTGGGTTCCTTTCTTTCCTGGTGGGCTCCTCTCTGTCCCTGTGGGTTTCTTTCTGTCCCTGTGGGTTTCTTTCTGTCCCTCTTAGCTCCTTTTTGTCCCTGTGGGTTTCTTTCTGTTCCCATGGGCTCCTTTTTGCCCACCTGGGCTCCTTTTTGTCCCTGTGGGTTTCTTTCTGTCCCCATGGGTTTCTTTTTGCCCCCGTGGGCTCCTTTCTGTTCCCTGTAGGCTCCTTTCTGTTCTTGTGGGTTCCTTTCTGTTCCCATGGGCTCCTTTTTGCCCACCTGGGCTCCTTTTTGTCCCCATGGGTTCCTTTCTGTCCCTCTTAGCTCCTCTCTGTCCCTCTTAGCTCCTTTCTGTCCCCGTGGGCTCCCTTCTGTCCTTGTGGACTCCTTTTTGCCCCACCTGGGCTCCTTTCTGTCCCTGTTGTTTTCTTTTTATCCCCGTGGGCTCCTTTCTGTCCCCGTGCCCTGGTGTCATGGTTCCTATGGGAACAGGCTCCGAATTCTCCCGGCGAGGGGAGGAGGAGTGGGCAGAGGGACGAAGGCTCCTGCTGAAACGTGGCCAGGCTTTCAAGGAGAACACGAGGGCGCCGGGCACGTGTCGGTGCTTGTTCAGCCAGCTCAACACTCACATCCCTGCTTTGGGGTGAGATGCCAGCTCTGGGTATAATGTGAGGTGAAATCCACATTCCAGCTGGGATTCCAGGAGGGATTTGTGACAGGGGAACAGGGTTTTGTGTTGTCTGTCAAACCCCAAAACGTGAGGGCACCGGGCATGTGTTGGTGCTCGTTTGTGCTGCTGCTCCTCCTTTTTTAGCCAGCTCAGCACTCACATCCCTGGTTTGGGATGAGATGCCAGCTCTGGCTGTGATATGAGGTGAAATATTGGCATTCCAGGAGGGATTTGTGACATGGGAACAGCGTTTTGTGTTGTCTGTCAAACCCCAAAACGTGAGGGCACCAGGCATGTGTTGGTTCTTGTGCTGCTGCTGCTGCTGCTTCTCCTTTTTTAGCCAGGTTAACACTCACATCCCTGGTTTTGGGATGAGATGCCAGCTCTGGCTGTGATATGAGGTGAAATATTGGCATTCCAGGAGGGATTTGTGATGTGGGAACACATCACAAAAAACTTTTTGTCCCCATGAACGTTTTTTGTTGTCTGGCAAACCCCAAAACATGAGGGCACCGGCCATGTGTTGGTTCTTGTGCTGCTGCTCCCTTTTTTAGCCAGCTCAGCACTCACATCCCTGCTTTGGGATGAGATGCCAGCTCTGGCTGTGATACGAGGTGAAATCCTGACATTCCAGAGGGATTTGTGACATGGGAACAGCGTTTTGTGTTGTCTGTCAAACCCTTCCCGGTGGGAATCTCTGCTGGCTTTGGCCAGCTGAAAATGCCTCATGGCAACCTGGCTGTCCCCCCTGGGATGTCCCCAGCGCTCCCTGCACCCATCACGTCGCTCCAGCTGAGGTGTCTGCGTTGTGTTTTTATCCCTCCCTTCCTTCCTCGAAGCCTGAGGAAATCCCGGGATGCCCTGGGCTGCAGGGTGGGAGCTGGGACGTGCTCGGCTCCTCCTGCCAGGTCACCGCCATGGTTCGTTGGAGCTCCTGGGCTCTCCCTCCTCTCCTGGAGGATCTCCTCCCATGGAGTCCCCATCCCTGGAAGTGTTCCAGAGGCGTGGACGTGTGGCACTTGGGGACAGTGGGGTAGCGGTGAACACAGTCAGTGCTTGGCCTCAGTGATCCAGGAGGTTTTCTACCCTCAACAATCCCGGGATTCTCCGCCTCGTCGTCTCGGCAAGGGGCTTTGGCCCATTCCCATCCAGCTGGTTCTTGGTAAATGAGAAAATTGTGGTTTTATTCATACGGATGTGACCCCTCAGAAGTGCACGCCCCGTTCCTCTGAGTGTTTGCTTTCAGACCGTTTCAGAGAAACTGAAATAAACCCCGGTCAGTTTGGAGGGTTGGCAGTGCAAAACCTCCGTCTGTCCGTTTCGTTCCTGGAATTTTTCTCATCCCAAAAGGCAGCGGAAACAAAAAAAAAAATCAAAGGCACAAAGCATTTATCTGTGCTTATGTTGCAAATAAACTCTGCAAGAAAACAAGGGGAGAAGGCAGGCTGGTGTTGATATCGCTGTGGAGACAGTTTTGTCCTCGTGGGTGTGGGTGTGTCTGTTTTTGTTAGGAACAACTTTCCTGTCTTAGGAATTGTGTCAGCAAATAAAGGGAAGCGGCGTTGTCTGAGATTGAGAAAGGGCCCAAACCTGGCTGCCCTCCTGCCCTGGATGCTCAGGAGGGGCTGGGGGAGGATTGCACAGAACAGCCCAGGGTGGGATGGGGATGAGGACCTGTACCCCGTGTCAGATCAGAAGGGGCATTTGGCCTCCACGCCGCGATGTCCTCGCGCTGCTGCTTCTGGGGACGTGGGGAAGGATGGCAATGCTGGCCATTTGCTCTGTGTTGGGAGGCTCAGGGAAGTCACAGTGGCACTGGGGATGTCCCTGATCTCCCAGCTCCAAGGTTAAAACCAGACCCCGAGCGGGAAGAGAGCGCTGCCCTGCTGGCTTCGATGGTGTTTCACGATGAACGCAGGCAGGGAGGGCTTCTCTGAAATGTTGTTTGTGCTTTTCCCCGTTTGGCCCAGCTCCAGGTGCAGCTTTTGGGCCTTGGTGATGCTGCTTCTCCTGGGGGTTTGCTCTGCTGCAGAGGATGAGAAGCTTTACTGCAAACGAGCCAGCAAACGCATTTCCCTTTCAAATATTAAAAATAGATGGGCTATGGCTCCGCCGAACAGAAACATTTTTTCCCCCCTGTTTTCTTCACGTTTCTGCCTCCCTTTTCCTTTCCACTGTTGGATTCCCTTTCCCAGGGCGCAGGAGCATCTGCCAGCACAGCTTCTCCTGGTTGCTGATGAGGTTTTACCTGCAGGACCCCCCGCCCCTGCCCCGGCGCAGGCTGGCGGCGCCGCGGTGTCCCCGGCAGCGCTGCCCGGTGCCAGCCGTGCCCGCAGTCACTGTGTCACTGGGTCAGCGGCACATCCATATCCTCTCCTGGCACCGGCGGCAGGCTGCTGCAGCCTTTCAAGATGGTTTTGGACGAGCTGCCTGGCACTGTGCCGCGCTTTTTTCCAGGCTCAGCTGGGGAAGCTCTCTCCGAGAGCTTCCCGCAGGGCGGGTGGAAGGAGGAGGCGGGCGCTGCTGGCATCGGTGGCACAGGGATTGTCCCTGCTTCACCTGGACTCCTGGGGGGCAGCGCCGGCCTGGGATGGGGACAGCACCCGGGGAACGGCTGGAGCTGTGCCAGAGGGGGTTTAGGTTGGATTTTAGGGAATGCTTCTTCCCCCAGAGGGTGCTGGGCGCTGCCCGGGCTCCCCAGGGAATGGGTACATTCCTAAGGCTGCCAGAGCTCCAGGAGTGTTTGGACACCACTGCCAGGGTGGGGTTGTTGGGATGTCTGTGCAGGGCCAGCAGCTGGATCCGTGATCCTGAGGGTCTCTTCCCACTCTGGATATTCCATGATCCCACTGATCATGGAATCCTGATCCAGCACGGGCACAGGCGGGAATCCTGCGGCGTGGGGGTCACAGGGAGGGCAGAGCCCGAGGCTGCTCGGCCCTGAACATCCAAGGAGGTCAAGCCAACGTGCTGGAAGAATGGAGCAGACATTAATGCTCCTGCACTGAATGCAGCTCAGAGTACCTGGGGAGAAAATTCCAGCCGAGCTCATCCCGCCTTTGTTCGGCTCCGGCTGCGCCCTCCCCGCCTGCCCGGCTCGGGTTTTTAGGGATTTCGAGATGGGAAATGCTGCCTGGGCAATGCTGGAACCTCGAGGGTATAACACGCATCAAGGTTTTCCGTGTGAGCTGCACATCTCTCTCTTCCCTGCTCTTAAATCGCTGGCGATGCATTTTCTTACGGCTTTTAAGCCTTCGGGATAACGCGGGGAACAATCGGAGGTCAAGTGGAAAAAGGAAGAGTTTTGCTGAGGGATGAGGGATGTGGGTCACACAGCCCAGGACTTTAAAGGCTCTTTCCTACAGCTGACTTGGAGGCTTTTTGAAGTGCACATCTGGTGAGCAGATTGAAGGTTCAAACCCCGGGGCTTGCCTTCGCTCGCTTCCCCAACATCTGACCCGGAGCCCTTCCCCTCTGGAGAAAAGCTTCGGGATCCTGCCGGGCTCCTCTCCCTCCCTTGGAACGCACCAAGGGGCTGGGCAGGCTCCAGGAAAGCAGGAGGCAGATGAAGGCTTCCTATTTTCACGTTCCCAACCACCTGCTGCTCGGATTTTGCACGTCCAGCCGCGGATGAGGGAGCGGGGAGCATCCTCAGGGATGCGGGATGCTGTGGAGTTACCTCCCCGTGACCCAGCCCCGCGGGAGGGCTGTGGGACACGCACAGCCACGGGCGTTTGGGTGACGTTTTTGGGAGGAGAGGACATCGTGAAGGGTGGGTTGTGCCCAGTCCTTCCCCTGGCTCTGGTGTTTGATGTCCCTGGAGCTGCTCCAGGCCCGCGTCACAGGCAGCCCCCAGCGCTCCTTTGCTCCGACAGAAATCTGGAAGAGCTCTGCTGGAGGAGCAGAGCAGCCGGAAAATATTTATAGACAGGAAGGAGATCTGGTGTCCCCCCGCCCTTTGGCAGGATGAGTCCCAGTTTCCTGAAGATACACTCTTGGCAGTGGCGGGCCCTAATTGATCCCAGCGAGCGCGCTGCTCCCCGGCCTTCTTCACATGGAAAACGTCCTGGCTTGGTCGTGGCATTTCATTCCTTCCATCTGGATGCTGTGGCGGGAATGAAGTCAGCTGAGGGGATGACAAAAGCAGCATTGATGCCGTGGTGCTCCCTGTGCATATTTCCATGGGAGGGATGAAATGCCAGGGAGTTGGCAGTGCGGGCTGCATCTGCCCGTCCCCAGCTCCTGGCGTGACCCGGGGACACCCCACGGACACCCCAAGGATTGGGAGGTGCAGCTGCTTGGAAGAGCTGTGGGGGAGCCCCATCCCAGCACCCCCAGTTGTCGCGATCCGCTCTGTTACAAGCGAGATCTCGTGTGGGTTCTTTTAACTCGACCTCAGAGTGCGAAAGGAACACGGGAAAATCAACTTAAAAAAAGTCAAACAGTTTATTTGTGCTCAAAAACTCAATGCGACAGAGGGAGAGAAATAAGAAAGGGAAAAGATTTAGGAAAGAGGGTAGAGGGGGAATAGCTACCAACAGATGAGACGAAATCCTCGTCGAACGAAGGAGAACTCTTCAGCCTAATGGATGCGTCTTCATCCGTGGGGAGGGCCTCAAAAGCCGTGGCGAATTTGGGGGTGCTTTTATCGTTCTTCCAAAAGCGGAGGGCAGCTGGCCAGACCAGTGGGGAGAATAACCATTGTTTCTGGGATGAGAATGGGTCTTCTTTGGTCAGTTGTTTGATCTCACAGCCAGAGCATTGCCCGAGAGCCGGGGGGTCACTGTTAGATGGGAACAGGTACATCTTCTTCTTGCTTTGTGGCGAGCACGAGCACAGTCTAACTTGTTCATTATTCTTCGCCAGTCTCTGTGACAAGCTGTGTTTGCTTTAACCTGGTCTCAGTCCAGCGAAGCACCGGCATAATGACTTTCTGGCAAACATTTCAGCAAGGCCGGGCAAAACCCCCCTGTCCGGGATTTCAGAGGTTCAGTTTGGGGGGTTTTTTAGAGTTCCCAGTCTTTGCCCTGGACAGCTTTATCAGCAAGAGTCTTTGGCCAGTTCTCAGTCCAGTCACACACACACACACACACCGACATGGGCCAAAAATCCCCCTCCTCTGGTCCGAGGTTTCAGAGGTTGGTTGGCGTTGGCACAGACACAGGTTCTTCCAGTCCAGAACTGATCCATGGTTCTCTGATGGCTCACCGTGGGCTGCTGAGTTACCTTGGCCAGGCTTGGGCCCCTGCCTTCAGGGGTTTGTTTCGGGGGGCTTTACGGCAATCGTGAGGCAAAAACAGGAGGGATTTTTGGTCAATCTCTTACAGCAGTGTGTGAAGGACCAGTAAAAGCACCTCGCTGCTTTGCTGGGTTTTGGAAATCCTCACGTTCCTCCTGTGAACTGGAGCCGTGGGTTGGTGCTTCACCCTGCCGTGGCACTCAGGACGGGACAGGCTGTGGCTTGATGGTGGCTCTGTCACCGCTTGTAACCTCCGAGGAGGAACCCTGTGTCATCTCCTCGCTTTTAATGGGAATATTATTCACCTGGGAGCATGGCAGCAATCACTCCTTTCAAAGCAGGCGGGAGCCAGGGTGACTTCATGGGGCAATTAGCGCTGTGAAAATGCTGCTTTCCGAGTGGCAAGGATCCGCTTGGCAGAGGGAGGTGCTGTTGCATCCTCCGTACGTGGGAATTCCTGGCTGGATCCAGCCCGGGGAGCTGGCTGTGGTGTCCTCCATCAGCTGAGAGCTGTGTGGTGCCAGAGGGAATTTTATCTCCGGCCTTCCGGGGGCTCCTCCTCCAGCTTGTCTCCAGCCGGTGAGTGCTTGGAGAGCCAGCCCTGCTCCATGGGATGGCAGGAATGTTTCCAAACCCTTGAGTGGGTGATGCTTTGGAGAAGGCATTTGAGGCGCAAACACCCTGGGGGGGAAGGGACAGAGGGGAAAAGTGGGGCACAAAATCGGGATTTGAGGGAGCCCCATCCTGCACTTTCCGTGGGGGACAACACCTGCTGGGAATTGCAAAGCAGACCTTCCCAATCCCATGGAGCTAATCCCAAAAAGGATTAAGGGGATGAGTGTGGGTTAGTGATAGGAACAAGCTGTGGGTCGGGGCGGGAATCAGTGGAAAACTCAAGGGAAGGGATTTGCTTTCCTGACTCTAAAGGAGAGGCAACAGAAGCTGTGAAAGCCTGGGATGAGCCAGGGATATCTCTCCGTTTGTTTACGTTTGTGGTGCTTGGCCTGAAGTTGTGTTTTTGTATAAATAATGGGCTTCACAGGAAGGCAGGAGCCACGGAATCACCACAGGCTCCTCTGTGCCCACTGGCCACTCAGCTGGATTATTTCCTGGAGTCGCTGCCGGGTGGAATTCGGGCTTGGGCACTGCCTGGAGAGGGGAATCTGAAGGTGGGAATGGGCTGCGGAGGTGCAAATAAATCTGCACTGCATTTGCTGAGGCAAAATCTGGCTTCCCCTTCCGGGATGGATCGTGATGTGATGGGAATTGATGCAGCTGCATCCATCCCAGAGCATCATTCCCTGGTAAATCTGGGAGCGATGATCCCCCTCTGGATATTTAATTGCTGTGGCAGTGTAACAGTTAATTGCTGGCTGGTTCAGTGGCTCCAGCACTGATCCAGGTTGTTATTCCTGGTGTTGGGAAGCGCCTGGCGGGGTGAGGAGGAAGCAGGAGGAGCTGCCATTCCCGAGGACGGGGAGCCAGAGGGATGGGATGGCCCTCGGACTGGGAGCAGGGGCTGCTGTGGGAGAACAGCCGGCTGGGAAGTGTTGCAAGAGCAGCCTCTGGAGAGGGAGAGTGACCCCAGCTCTGGGCTCTGGCCAGGGGATGTGGTCAGTGCTGGACACCGGGGCTGCAGCTCCCCCAGACAAGGGCAGAGCTTCCCTCGGAGCCACCCCTGGCACATCCCTGGCTGCGCATTCCTGCCTGGCTGTTGTTTTTCCTGCCGGGAGTTCAATTACAGAGGGATTTTTGTGCCTGGGAGAGGGGAAGGCGCTGGTGCAGGGCTAACCAGTCTCCCCAGTGCTTCCCCCATCCCTGCTTTTCCCTGCACGGCTTTTCTTGGGATTTCCCTCTGGGCCGGAGCGTGCAGGGGTTTTGTGCCTGGCTTGCGTTTTCCCCCTGGGATTGATGGAGGGTTTGTTTTGTGAGTGCCGTATCTGCATCCCTGGCCCTGGTGGGGGATGCCCTCCCACCTCAGGAGGCAGGCTTTCCCCTCCCCGCAGCTCTGCCCGGCTGCCAGGACACCTGGTGGGACTGGCTGTGGTACCCACGCCTCCTCCTGCTCCCTGAGTGCCAGCCACGGGGAGGAATTCAGGGAATTCTGCAGGAACAGGGATTGGGGAGACTCTGACCCTGCTGCCTGCAGTACCCACGAGCAGGAAATACGAAAATCCCTTTGACACAAGATCTGGTTTCCATTGGCATGTCCCCCCTTGGCTTTTTTCTTTTTTTTTTTTTTTTTTCCTGGTGATCCCACAACTTCCGAGCGATTCCTTCCTGTCTGCCACTGAGGGAAAACTTGCACAATCCTCGCCAGCATGGGAAAACCGATGGGAGTTCGCTTGACAGAGTCTCAGCGGAGGAGGTTTGTACGTGAAATACCTTTTAATTAAAGGTGAGGAAGCCAAGATGTGGTGAGATCAAGGACCAGTTTTCTGCACGGGCTCCGTGGCCAGTCCGGCCTGGATTTTCAGGCGAGCTCAGCTCCTCTTGGAGTTGATCAACGAGCAACAGGATTTTTCCAAGCGGCCTCCATCACCTTAAAAGCTGAGCCCTTGCAGCTGGGCTGTAATTGCCAGCGGGAAGTGCCCACGCCCCCGGGCACAGGGACTGGATGCTCCTCTCCCTCTGGAGCTGCTCCTGGAGCCGTTGGCAGCGGAGCTGGCCGCCTGTAGCACCAGGAGAGCGGGGAGCTGGGGGCCGTGAGCAGCTGCAGGTGCTCGGCCGCAGAGGTCTGTGACCTCAGAGGGACAAGAAGTGTCCCAGGCCGGGAGAAAAAGCCCTTTCCGTAGGGAAAGGGAATCGCCATCCTTCGTGTTGCGCTTTCGTCGGCGTCAGCATCGCCCGCGTTGAGGTTCAGCGCCATCCGTGTCACAGCTGGTGGGGAAAGGGGAGGGTGGGGAGAGGGAATCTCGTGGAGAGAGGGTGGGAGAGCTGGGAAAGGGGGAAAAGGAGGCTCAGGGAGGAGCTTGTGGCTCTGCATAACTCCCTGACAGGAGGGGGCAGCCAGGGAGGGGATTTGGGATCTGATCCCGGGGAACAGGGGCAGGAGGAGAGGGAATGGCCTCAGGCTCAGGGTGAAACGAGGAGTTGGGTGAATCCCAGGAGGATTTCCTCGGGAGCTGCTGGTTCTGAGCTGGTTTGGAACTGGAATCTCCGTGTGTGTGTGTGGACAGCAGCAGGAATTTCCCCATGGAAAGGGTGCTCAGGAATTGGAAGTGCCCAGGGAATTTGGAGTCCCCATCCCTGGAGGTGCCCAAGGAATTCCTGGAGGGAATGGAAAGCCCCGTGGGAATTGTAAAGCGAGATGGAAACAAGGAATTGGGTGAATCCCAGGAGGATTTCCCTGGGAGCTGCTGGTTCTGAGCTGGTTTGGAACTGGAATCTCCGTGTGTGTGGACAGCAGCAGGAATTTCCCCATGGAAAGGGTGCTCAGACCTTGGAGGTGCCCAGGGAATTTGGAGTGCCCATCCCTGGAGGTGCCCAAGGAATTCCTGGAGGTGGCACTGGGAGCTCTGGGCTGGGGACAAGGTGGGGATGGGGAACACCTAGAACTCCATGGGCTGGGAGGGCTTTTCCAACCTCAGGGATCCTGAGATTCTATGGAATTCTCCATCATCTAAGCTGGAGCTCCTGCGAGCTCCCCGAGTGGCAGGGCTGGGTGGGTTTAAGCAGATGTTCACATTATCAAAGACACTGGGATCTATTTTGGGGCCTTTATTGAATTAATGAAAACATTTCCATCTTTTCTGTTTTCCCTGGAATCTGCTGGGTTCAAAGGGCGTGGAATAGTTTGTGGCTGGGGAGTTGGATGATTGCAGGTAAAAATCCTGAAGCTGAGGGACACAAAGGGCCCGAGACATCACCAGAGCTTCTGTGTCCTTTGGAATTGCCCAGTTTGGAGCTGAGGCTCCCGTGTAGCAGAACTGCCCAAGGAAGGATGAAGGAAGGTGTTTGTTATCCCTTTGTATTCCAGAAAAAAAAGCCGTAGGAAATGGAACAAAACGTATTTTCCCGTGGAGATGCTGAAATTCCCTCTGTGTGTCTCGGTGAGAGGCGGCTGCAGGAAGCTCGGTGTCACAGGGAATGACAAATTGGGAACGTTTTGCCATAACGCTGAGAGGTTGTATCCATATCCTGCATTCCAGCAGCCTGGGAATAGTGCAGGGTGTCCCTGCCCATGGCAGGGGTGGGACTGGAGAATTCTTAAAGTCCCTTCCAACCTGAACAGTTCTGGGATTCTGCGATTCCATGAAAATGGGGTGCCTGGAGTGGGAGTGGGCAGGGCTGGCTCACCTGGGAGCGCATCCTTTGGAAACAGATGATGCCTGATGAGTGTGAGCTG
>WEKY01027103.1:18471-35030 GCA_013390045.1 Picathartes gymnocephalus | reverse complement strand
AGTATCTTTTTTTTTTTTCTTTTTTTTTTTTTTTTCTTTTGGTGTGGTAAACTTATAATGTGGAAATAAGAATTGGTTTTTTTTATATATAGTGTTTATGATTCATAATGTCTTTTTATACTCACAGCAACATAGAAGAGGTGGTTTGCTTCACTGTTCACATGCCTCTCTAATTTTGATACTGTGCAAAGAAATCATGCTTGTAAGTAATCTAGAACTGGACTACTTTGCTTGGCTGTAGGAGTCTTACTTTATTTTCAAGGGGAATTTCAGAGTGAACTGTTTCTGCTATGGATTAGTGTCACAAGAAGTGGAATCATCATCCTTAGTATCAATCTTCTTTCAACAACAGCCCTAAAATAGATCTTGAGATGGAGAAAAAGCCTTCATCTGAATGTATCAGCTCAAAACATATAAGACAGTCCCTTTAGGATAATTTTATTCAAGGCCATTTTGTAAAAAATAGTGAGTTTGAAATTAAAAATAAAACTCTATGCCACTTAGTGGTTTTCCTGAATTTCAAATATTAAACTTTTATTTTATTAGCCTCTCTTCGTCCAACATGACCTATTTTTAACTTTCCTGTGAACTGAAATAGGAAACAACTCACTGTTCAGTTTTCTTTAAATTCATCATATAAATAGTATTCTTAATATTGCTACATACAGTTACACACTTAACTCAGATAGTTTTGCCTAACACTGTTACACCTCAATGCTACATATGTTATATATATTCAGGCATTTAACTTCAAAATCTCTTATTTAAAAAGCTACAGATACTGCACAAGGGGCATCATGTTTAATAGGGAGTTATACACAAGCACAGCATCAGGATTGTGAGCTATGGACTCTCCAGAAAATAAAAAGCAAATGCACTAGAGGATCCCATTATAAAGCTTACAGAGGTAAACAGAATTTTTGCCATTCAGATAAATCTTCAGAGAGATTCATGGTAAACTCAAAGATTTTACCTATTGCTTTTCAAAAGTAAAAAAACAACTGTAAAATTATACCTAAGAAGACTGTAGCTTTGTACAAATGGACATTGAGGCTTCTCCATGCCCTTCTCCTTTCTCTTCCCCATGCCAATACTTTATTCTAATCAGATGAAGAATTCCCAAGGACTGTGATAAATGCAAATATTTCACACTAAAAAAACTGTTATCATGTTTTATTTCTTCCCTAGGCAGCAGAATAAAACAAATCCAGAAGCAACTATAACCAACACAACCTATATTTCACAGCATTACCAGTTCCTAATTTCTGGAGCTTTACTTAATTAATAGTCTTCAAATAAAACACCCCTCCCCAAGAGGCCTTTTCCTTTCTCACTCTTGACCTTTATTTAACTGCCATTTCAAATGCATCACCTTTCTTCAGTATCCCCCAATTAGATTTCTCCTCCAAGATCCTCTCCTCTCAAGATCTTCAAGTATGTTTTGCAGACTGGTTTCCTATTTATAGGTGCATTTCCATCCTCTAGCACACTTAACTTATCTGACAATGCTCACATTTTCCAGTATTCCCTGAAGATTCTAGGAAATCCTTTCCTGACTCAGAGATTGCCAGACTAATGGAGGAATCAGTGTACTTCTTTTAAGCACAAATAGCCTTGACTCAACAGAACAGTGCTATGAACCCCAATCTTAATGAAAAGTAAGGCGAATACTTATCCTGATAAGTCTTGAAAATACTTCCATTTATTAGGGTTTTCACTCTAATAAGCACCACAGAGTGAAGGAGGACCTTCTTAACAACTACTGCCAAACTCAGTTTAAAATGCACTGCAGATCATTATCATGGCTACCAGCTCGTAGCTTTTTCAGGGTCAAACTGGTCACTCATGCCAGCAATTTGCAATGACAACAAGGCATACACAACTATTTTTTCATGTCAAACTCCTATAATGGAAGGTTTGGGTTTAAGATACGCAGTGAACATGAAACCAGAAGTGTCCTACACTCCTGGTTCAGAAGCAGCTTTGCCAAATTCGGAACAGTATACAACATCAGCACAGTACAGGTACAAAAGAGAAAGTGTATGTGACAGACATGAAGTTACAGTTCTATACATTTTCTCTTGCCAAATACTTTACTGTTGGTTTACTGCTTGGGAATGTGCACTGAATTCTAAGTAAAACGTTGTATGTTGGCTTAAGTTTTAATATTGCTCCGTATTAGTAATCAATGCTGAAATCCAGCCCTGCATTACACAGCTATTAACAACACATTAGAAAAGAGCTTTTCAAACCTCAAAAACCTCAGAAGAAATCCCCAAAACACGGCCATTCTCTGTCAAAAGTATAGGCAGCCATCATTTCAGGTAGAAAAAGAAACTGAGCTCACTTGTTTATCCTGCATCTTGCTTGTTCCAAAGCAATTAACTGAATGAAGAAATTGCTTGCCTGTCCACAATCACAGCAGACTTAAGGTTTGCCAACTGCCATCTTCTGGAATTAACTCAGCCAATACTGTCACATGCTTTAAGCACATCCTCGAATTTTGGCCAGATATAACTAAATGTTAGTTTTGTTTTGTTTTTCCCCAACAGAAAACACCGTAGTTAAACTATTAATTAATTTACTGTAATAATTCAGTAATTCAGTATAGCTTCCCTAATATGTTTTTCCTGGTATAGTAACTCAGTATAGCTTCCCCTTGTGAGGGAAAAGGAAAAAAAAAATCAAAATAACATCACTAGTGCCCCCAGGAATCTTCAAAACACTTCAATACTTCAATTTCAACAGCAATGCTCTTCCTCTCCATGGCTTTCGCATTAGATAACAATTCACATTTCTGATCAATAAGCAAAATGTTTGGCTTTGTTTCACAATAAACTATTAAACAATATGTTACACATCTTGCTCGTGAAAATGCATTCACCATATATAGGACAAATTCACCCATCTCTACATGGAGAACTTACAGCTACAGCTCTTGTACATAAAAAGCAGGACACAAAGATGGATGTTATTTCAGAATTAAGTATTAAGTTCCATTGAAAAAAATCTCATACCAAAATTTACAGTAACTCAATTACAACACTTCTGTATGCTTAGCCAATACTGATCTATCTAAGTAAGTACAAATTATTAACCTATTAAAAAGCAGCAAAGAATAGCAACTAGCTTTCACTAACTAATGCAAATGCCCCGAAGTACAAAATTAGCTGCTACCGTAAGTACACTGGCCGTGCCCTTGCAATCTTACCCGTTTTTTTAAAGCCTGATAAAATGCATCCCCTAGAAAGCAGCTACAGAACACAACCAAGAATCAACATGAGGTCATTCAACATATTTATCATTCTAATATACTGCAGATCAAATTGACAGCAAAGCCAACTGTAAAGATTGAACAATATTTCTCACTTTGAGACTTTACATTCTGTTGTGCTAGAATTTAACTGCATGGGCTGAATCCTAAGGTCATTGCAGACATTCAGTAAACAATATTAAATTCTGGAAACTTTTTACCTAATAAAATTTTGGAGGAGAAACACAGCAGAGAAGTACGTGGCAAATCCCACTTTAATCCACGATCTTAAAGGTCTTTTCTACTGTTCTATGATTTTTATTCAATCTCCTTGTGTTTACATCCAACAAAGCAACTTTTACAAGCATGACTGAAGAGTTTTCTTCCGTGCGGACTTTACCTCAGTTCGCAAAATCGTCACTGTTTTCTTAGTGAAGTCAAAGTTTTCTTTTTTTCTGTATTCTCCAGGTGCAGGATATATGCCTCCTTCTCCGAATACACTCTTCCAACTCTGCTCTCCAAACACTATTATCAATATATTGAGGATTTCCTCTCATACTCATTACTGCATACATTCAAATTACTAGACAGTCACACTTTACTACTATCACAGATCCACTGAATGAAGAAAAAAAAAAAGGAAAAGAGGGACTGTGAAATGATTATGTATGCTGAAATTTTCAGGCACAGAAACAAGCAACCAATCCCCAAACTTCTTTAAAAATTACCTAAGCTCTCCTTTGCATTATATTTTACAGTCACTAACAAAAATATAATTCCTTCTGTTTTTACAACTATGTTATTTGAGCACTAATATTTTTAATTTTTTTTTTCTTAGCTAAGAGCATTTGTATCTTTCCAGTTTGCAGTCAAGGGTGAACCACAGAAGACGTAAACCTGGATTTCCAGAACTCCCTGCTAGCACTTTAGCTCCTGATCCCTCTTCATTCTCGATGTCCCTCCAAGAATGACCAAATGAGTTCATCATGGCATAATCTCTACACCATTCCCAGCTTTCACTGTATTATGACATTCTGCATCTTCTTCCTAAATGTTTATTTCATGGTTTTATGCTTGTCATTAGTCAATATTCCTCACAAGAAGCAGAGATGTATGAACTTAACTTGAACTGCCCCGCTATTCATTTCAAAAAAAAAAAAAAACTAAATGAAAAAAAAGTCAGATTAATAATAAAACAGGCTGTAACACTTCAAAGATGAAAAATCACTCTGTGTGTTATCAACATGACCTGATATAAATGATTGCCAAATCTGATTTTATTTAATGTATCCCCTTACTAAACCTGAAGAAGGGAAAACTGCATCCCTGGGAGACACGACTTTCTTAAAATCTCTTATAAAATATTATAAAGAATGTATGTTTTGACAAACAGAATAACTTTAATCAGCCCTGAGAATCACCGATGAGATAGCAATTCACAGAAAATAAGATGTCTTAAGTTACATAACTCCTTCAGGTTTCTCCCATGTTTAGTGAGATAATATCTATAAAGAATGGAACACTCACTACTCCTGTTATCAAAGATGATTAATTACTGCAAGCCAGTATCATAATATATATGCATACCTAGTAAGATTGAACCATCACAGACTAAAAAAGCAAGACATTCATACAGTCCGCAAAACTCTACCCAAAATTACTACCAGGAGCTGAATTAAACATGTAAAAGCAAGAACACTGAATTACGTAATGAAATGTAGGATGCAGCCTTCCTCATTAAAATCTTCAAAGACAAAAGGAGAAATAAAAAAAAAAGAAACAAAATCTTATTGACTATCGTAATTACAGGTTAGGAACACTTATGTATTAATTTGTTTACAAATGTGTGTGCCTGCGCATGTACATACATCTACACACACACACAAAAATACTTACATCCACATTTATATATATATGGATAAGAACACCTGAAGTCTGAAAGCACTCACATTAGGATCCCAAACCCTCTCCCTCCTGTCTCACACTCACATTTCACCCCATTTTCACATTTCTGCAGTGTACACAGTTGTCACACTGTACTTGTCTGAACAGTAGAATGCAATGAAAAATTTGGGTCACACATTTTCCTTTAGCCTCCATTTTTTCCAAGACTTTCCCAGCCACAGAAAAGGCTTGGGTTTCTGGAGGCAACGTATTACTCACAGCACGATTAGGAAACTGTAACAATTACCTTGTTATTTTAAAATTGCTTTGCCAGTAAACAAACAAGATTTGCAAAGTTTGTTCATTATAATTACTAACACACACCTCCTGATCCCTATTTGCAAGGAGCACACAAACAGCAGCAGCACAAAATAGGATTTTAGTATTTCTTCACATTTGAGAAAATTAGCTTTTGATATTTGAAGAAAGCAGGTAGCATTTCAAAGAGGAATGCCTTCATCTTACAAATCTGTCAGGACTGCATTGCAAGAAAGGTTGCTCTAATGAAATACAAACCCAAAATAAACTGCATCTGCACTTCTCTAGAGACTAATGGGTACATTTCTACTACCAAATACTAAATTTAAATGTCTTTCAATTGTTGAGAATACAAAGTCATTGAAATTTTGCAGGGTTTTCATTTCAGTAAGTGAGGCAAGCTATCAGACTTTCAAAGAAAAACTGCTAACACAAGTACCAAAGTAGTATTAACAGTAGATATCTATAGCTGTCATTGCACTTCAAGCCATAGCAAAATGGTAAATTTTAATACAAAAGCATTGGAAAGGGCATTGATTCAGAAGTACTAGAATAGCTAGTCATTGGCTCAGTGACAGTGCAAGATACTGAATGCAAAGCAGTGCAGTTGAAGAGTGAATAAACAAATAAGAACCAATTCTGAGAGCCTTCAGTGATAGTTTTAAGAGACACTTATTGCTGTCACAGCTGCTGGATGGAGGTGCAGACTGTACCTACTTAGCGTAGCTGTTTCAAAAATGTCATAACCTAGTCATTAGGGAAGTAACTTTGAAAAGATTGAAAGATCAAAGTTCCCATCTCACTAAAAGATTTAGGAAGTGGCAATTGGAGCAAGAAGTTTAAGTAGATAAACCTCCAGTTCATAAAAACCCAGCATCTTCCATCCTTAAAACAGTGAACATCAGTCAAATGAAACACACAAGCAACCTGAAATATCTTTGCCAGTTTTAAGGTTTGGCTGGATATATTGTGATAAACCAAGATAATGAAAACATGTTCTTTGCTTCAATCCACAATGGCTCATTTTTTCCCAAGACGTAATTTTCCGTTATTAAATATTTATTTTGCATTTTTAATTCTCCCAGTTCATTTTTCCTTCTATCAAAGCACCAACTTGAAAAATGCAATGACTAACCAAGACCCTCTAGCTGCAATGCATTAAAATCAGTTTTGATGACCTTTCACGGGTCACTGCAATATTAGTTTCACATGCCTGTTTTGGAGACAAATGACAAACACAGCCATTTCTTTCCCAAGCTGTACAGGTATATCACCCAGGCAATCAGGAAAATAATTCTGTCCTGCTGTCAAAAGTCTCAATTCTCAAATTTGAAACTATATTTAAACAGTCTGTAATACAGCCAGCAATAAAATTTACTGGCCAAAGGATTAAGATGCCTAAGGTGTTTAAATCAATTTAACATACAGTACTACCAGATAATGAAGAGATAATGAGTTATACAGCAAAGCTGATGTTCAATACCTACACTGAAATCCTACCCTGTTTGATTTCTACCCTAAAAAAAAAAGGTTGGTGTCATTTATTATATGCCTTTTACTATATACACTTTTGGTTTTAAACCATGAAAATATGAAACACAATCATTATTAAATAAAAGGACTTAATTTTCCATTGTAAGGGAAAGAAGGTTAGAAAAGCAGAAGTTACTTCTTTAGAATGGAATAGATTATTTCAGCTGGAAGGGTCCTACAATAATCATCTAGTCCGAGCGCTTGACCACTTCACAGCTGAATCAACAGTTAAAGCACCATTTTAAGGGCATTGCCCAAATTCCTCTTAAACACTGACAGGCTTGGGACATTGACCACTTCTCTAGGAAGCCTGTTCCAGTGTGTGACCACCCTCTCAGTAAAGAAATAGTTCCTAGTGTCCAGCCTAAACTTCTGATGCAGCTTTGAACCATTCCCACATATCCTGTTACTGGATACCAGGAGATCAGCATCTCCCTCTCCACTTGCCCTTCTCAGGAAGCTGTAGAAAGACGTAACTCCATCACAATTGAGTTATCTATAATTTTTAAAATAATTTTGCAGACCAAGGGAAGAATGCTCAAGGTGAAATTCAGATGTGCTTGTGCATGAATTACATGCTAAAATTCAAATGAAAATCTGGCAGTGGGTATCAAATCTAGAACTGCAAATCTAAGAAAATTTATTTCTCAAATGAGATCAGAAACCAGAAAGACAAATAAGGTTCTTCACCAAACCATATCTGGATTAAACTTAGAATACTGAAAAGTTCCTATCACAAAAAAGACCTGTGTAACACTTTTCATGATACTAATAAAAAATATCAACATTATCTCTTTCAGCTTTCAACAATTATCTTGTGAAAATGAAGATACTCCTGAAACCAATTATTAAACATAACTGCCATCCATATTAGTAGGATTACCAACTGCCAACGAAGAATATTGCTCACTGGAAAAGTTCAGAGAATTTTTAAATACCTATGTAAAAACAAGGACTATTGAGGATATCTTTGATATTGTCTAACAGCTAAAGAAAATTTTTATTTTTACGTTTTCCTTTAATAATTTTTATATCTACATTAAAAAAATTAGAGTTCTGTTATAGCACAGGCTTTATATAAAATATGAATTACTACATATCTGATTATCCTCAATCTTATAGTACACAGCATATAAAAACCTAATATATTTTGTGAATGTTCGCGATCTGAGAAATTACTTAGGCTAACAGGAATGTGACTAGAAGATGTTATTCTTCCCCCCACTCCTTACGAGTGCCCACCAGCAGCAGGGTGATGTTGGGGATGGTTAAACTCTCACTCAGTGCTGCAGCAGGCACCAACACAGTGCCCTTGCAAAATTGTTGGGAACTCAGCCTGTGCTCCACATTATGGCAACAACACGTACCCAGCACTTCACAGCACTGGCCTGCAGCCCTCTCTTTCAACTCTACTAAATTTCATCTTCTCCAATGCAATTTTCTCTGCCATTAACTGAGTTTCAGCATTTGATTTCTGCTGCTCTAAAATCCCAGGTACTATTAGATACCTGATATTGGAATACCCTTGTGCTTTTATCAAAGCAAACATTTTAGTGGGGTGGAAGTCATTGCCAAAGAAGAATTATTTCTCTTAGGATAAGGATTAAACAGTTAAAAAGAAGTTTACTGCTATATATCTACGACATCTTTAGTACTCTAAAAATGATCCAAGCCAAATGCACAATCTTCAAGGGTTACTTACCCTTTTATAAAGACTAGGCAAACTGGAAAAATGTAATTCTCTATGCTCTACACTAATAAAAATGTAAACACTTTAAACTATACTTATTTCAGAAACAAGCCTAGATTATACTGCGTGTCATATTTCATGCATATTAATGAACTACTACACTATTCTGCATTGGGCTAAGAGGCTCTGTTTACAGCGTTTTGCTGGAATATATCAAAGACCCAATATCTAAGTTTCACCTAGAAACACTAAGGAACTACAAAAGGCTTTCTGTAACAAGAAAGAACTGAATTATCACACTACTGTAATAATTAACCTACTGGTAAAAAGAAAAAACCACAGCAACATCTCAGAATTTTCAACTTAAAAGCAGCAGGGGGAATCACAGCACACTGCTATAATACATAATTAGATAATTTGATTTTTAAGCTTCAAGCCACCACTTCAGCCAGGAAATCTGTAAAGCAAATCACAAATCACAAGAAATTGTATTTCATGTGATTAGATGGCATTCTATTTTTAACACTTCTGATTAATAGATGGAAGTGGAGTTTTTCCTTCAAAATTGCTTTAGTCATCATGAAGTACCAATAAAGATGTTAATTAAACAATTAGTAGGACAAAACAAGAAAAAACCCAAAACCATGTGATTTCATGTCCATTCTCTACAGCTATTTCTATAGCATCTAACAAAATTACCATTTAGTTATATCAACATATACACGTATATCACTATAGGGAAAAAAGTCATCATTACAACTTGAATAGCTTTGATCATGTTGATAAGCTAAATTTATATTACTATTCCTTGCACATTACCCCAACTGAATATTTTGTTCACTAATATAAATTACTTCTGATGTGTGAAATATTCTCATGTTTCAGCCCTGGCATGAGGGAAAAGGCTCTTTGGAAGTAAGAACACGTGTAAGTAAGACTGGACATAGTTCCCCTATTTTCTCTGCATATAAAATTATTGAATAGCCTTGCTTAGCATTTTTTTAAAATAGAATTTTTATTCCTGTGCAATTACTGATTTATACTGGAAAAGTGTGTGCTTGTGAACGAACAAGAGTGTGTAAAGCAACTGTATAAGAAATACACTAAGTAGAATGACAAATGATAGCTTGATAGTCTGACTATTGCTATACCTGTATTTTATTTGCTTAACTAATTTACTCACAACAACAACAACAACAACAACGACAAAAAAACACAAACCTGCAGAAATCCCAAGTTTTTACACTGAAGTGTAAACACAGAAGTTTATGTAAATCATGCTGATGGAAGTGAGGTCTAAAGTTTAGTAAAGAAAATTGAAAGGGAACATACTACCCCTGCTGGATGCTAAATACAGAGAGCATAAGCCCTCTCTTTCCAGTTATGGCTGAAGGAAACTCTCCTCCCCTAAGATGAGCCACAAATCTGAACCACAGGACAAGCAGGAACCATCTCTGGAGAAATAAACAGTGCTGAAACAGCACTTGGTAATGAGAACTTGTTTCTTCAATCTTAAAACTACTGGACATCACTTTTATATGAGATTATTAAAATATTAAAAATTCATAGAGGGAGCCTTTCCTCTTCTCTTATTCTTCTACTCCAATTGCAAGGCAACTTCATAGGAACAGAACAATCACATTCTCCCAATGATCACTAAGGGAGAAAAGGATAGGCAAATCTTACACAAACTTCTCTTACAGTATATTAAAGTCCCTACAGTGAAGGGTATTAATCAAGGATATGGAATTTGTCTGAGTTCTGAGCTTTTTTGATTATGAATTAACACAAATTCACCAAATCAAGCAAAAATGCTGATTTCTTCACAGATTGATATATTTACTTTGGACTAAGTACCAGACACCTTAAGAATAAAAGGACCTTGAAGATTCCAGTTTTCTTGCATCACTTATTTCATATTCTGACTGCATCACATGATGTGCATGATAAAGTCATTCCTCATCTGACAGTAGCACTGGAACCTATATAATATTCATCCCAAGTTGTGAGCTATTCCTCCCACCACCATCTTAATCAGTTTGAGGATAAATTTTCATCCTCAAAGTAAACCATTTAAGAATTTTACCACTGTAAACAAACATGACAAATACTACATTCTATATTAATACTACTTCTATTCTACATAAAAAAGAGAACACTGTCTGCCAGCCTTCTCAATTAAAAATAGTTCTCACACTGTTACTATAATGGGCTGTGTCTAATTAGCTGATTTCCACTTCCAGTTACACCAAAGCAAATTCAACCTAAGTCCATTAACCAAATTATTTTAAAGTCACTTAAAGACAATCTGGCTGTATGCACATGCACATACCTAACAGAACCTACTTCTGAAATGATAGGACAGATCATCTCTTTATGTCAGAGCCATGACAAAATCCTTTTCCCAGATGAATAAGTGACAGTGAGAAGGCTGTTTTCAATGGGAAGAGGAAGCCAAGGGCTGGCTTGTTTCCATGGAAACACTAGCAGCATCAGGCAGAACAGCTGTAGAGGAAGAGGCAGAAGTTAGGAAGGCAGAAATCTTGCTGATTTTACCTCAGTGATATGTCAGCACCATCAGAGACCATCTACACTGAGGGTAGATCAAGCTAGTTGATCACATTACGTATGAAGCTAGAATTTCCAATTAAGACTTTTAAAAGCCAGCATGCCAGAAGGAAATTAATAAAAATTACTTACAATGTGATTTAGTCACCCCATGTATATATGAAGCTACAGAGTGTATGAATATCTGTAACAGCAATTCATTATGGCTTCTGCCACATTAAGAACACATCTTGATGTGTCTTTAAAAAAGATCGCCCCCATAATATAAATGCTTCAAGCAGAATGACTGCTTTTCACCAATTTAATGTAATTGACTATTTTCCCACGTATAAATAAATTCAGTGCTTTGATCACTTTGAAGGAATACCCTCTTTGAAGCATCAACCCTAACTATTTCCTTTGCACCATTTTCAGGCAGAAGATGTCTGCCTAACTAATAAATGAATGGTAAAATCGAAAGGATACTTGCTTTCCTCATTGAATAAAAGACAGAGTAAAGATTTCCATTTATGTATTAAAGAGCTTTCTATCAGTTAAGAAAGCAAACCTTAGCGATTCACTATTAATCTACAAACATAGATATGAGATTAATGTACCTTCCCCACTCCATTCACAGTATTTCAGACTACTGCAGCAGTGTTGTTTCCACCAAAAATAAAACCTGTCTTGCATCAGAACAGGCAAAGCCCTAAAAATATAACTCGCTTCAGTCATTCACCATAGTACATGATGGGCTTCCTAAATCAAGGCTTTCTTGATAGGTATCAAAACAGGTATCTCGGTACCTGGAGAAAACATAAGCAAGCCACCAAATAAAGACCTAAGTTATCTTTGATAACAATGTTCTCCCAACATAATTTCTGTATCTTTAGCGTCTCAAGGGAATCTATAAAATCTTATTTTTCCCCTCTCCCATCTCACTCATTTCAGCTGATTCTTCACCTCACCGAACGCTCAAAGCTGGTGTAGATGCTATGGGACACTGGAAGGAATCTCTCAATTTAACATCATGTAAAGCAGTAGATGGGAACTTTGTATTTCCCTCCAAAAATACCACCCACTGCTCAAATACAGCTCCCCATGTCACTATGAAGCAGCATCAGTATTTTTAAGAACACTTACAAGATGTATCTTGATGCCTACACTGCAAGGCTTTTGTGGGTTTATTTGCTTTGCAGTGAATATTTACTTACAGCAAATCTGACAAATACTTGCTAATTAGGATGTATATTTCCTTGTAAACCAAGTAGTTATGATCATTCCTAGAGATGCAAACCTAGAGATAGCAAAAGGGCTGTGTAAGTTGCCTTCAGCTGCTGCAAACGGCAGAGCCGGCTCAAGTGCCCCGTGCCACGCTGACTCCCACACTGCTTAACTACCCCACTTAGCAGGTGCTGTCCCCTTATCTATTAACAGATTCACAGTCTTCTCAAAACATTAAGGATATATAGCTATGGACTTGGTGAATTCCAGAGCCATTTTTGCATTCCTGCACTCAGTACAGGAGTAATTCATAATCCACAGGAAAAATCAATGACAAATGCTAATTACTTCTTTAAACAGCACCATTTTTCAACTATTATTCAAAAGTAAAAAGGTTTTAGATGTAATTACTTTGAAATATGGTATCTGAGATGAGCACTGGCATTCCAGTTCCTGCTGGACATCTGCAGACACTTTTTGAACTCAGCATTTAGTATTACCTCTTGTGCTTTCTTATAAACTACTTGGACATATCTTTGCTTTTTATTAAAGCAAAAAAGTACCTGGCATTTAAGAGCCACTGGACACCAAAATCACTTACAGATATTAACTAGCAAAACATTGCACATGTTTTAGTCAGATAAAAATTAGGTGTCTGTTTCACAGATGTTTAAACCAACGCACAAAGAATTGAGTTGCCCGGCGCTCCTCCTCCTATGACAACACCTTATACCAGTAGCTTTCCATATCTACATAACAGCATTGTGTCTAACAGCCCTTTGTGAATGATTGTTCTATTACACCTGGAGTGAAAGGAGTATGGCTGCACCCTTTAATTTCATTTCACAGTCTATGAAATCCAAAACGATAATATGAAGACAGAAAAAACATTCAGACCTGACTCCTGAACTTGGGAAACAAGGGAAAGTGTTGCAGGTTTCAAAGCAATCATATATACAGGGATTACATTTCATATTTACAAGCCTCACATTTAGTAGATGTCACTATCTGACTATAAAATTGCATGCGCTGAAAGTTCAATTTTTTTAGAATCTCAAATAAAGTAAACCTTCTTGTCAACAAACTAGTTCCACTATTTATATAATATCACTGGATGGTCTTGCTAGAATAATCTTGTGCGTGCACTATCCCCGAAGAGGTTACCATAGCAACTTATATTTGAATTTCTATAAATTTCTATTTTTAGAGATCACAGTTTCGAATAAAGGAAATCACAAATATTAAGTACCATTTCATTAACAGAAAATATCCCATTTTTATCAGCATCATAATTCCCAAAAAAGACACTGGTGGACCTAAATCAGTAATGCTAAAAGAAAATAATTATCACAATTCTTAGGAAAGTTTACCACTAGGCAGCCCCACCATAATCTAAGTGGTGCATGAGTCAGTAACTAACATTGTGAGGCAAAGATTGATGTACGCAGGGTTTTGTCTTGATTTCAGTAAGCCCAGGATTTCACTCAAATGTTTTTAGAGTTAGTCATCATCTCAGCTGACATAAAGCAAGTGTATTTGCCAGAATACTCAGAAAACAAGAGGTCTTGTTTCAGGTGTGGAAAAACATAATGTCTCAGTTCCAAACTAAGATTACCATCACCTTAAATTACTGTGTTCAACGTGCTAAGTGCACGTGAGTCCTTAAATACAAATTCACTTTAATGCTTTAAAATTCGCCGGAAATTCTTGAAATTGTCTCCTACCTGAAAGATCAAGTACAGATCTTGAGAAAATGGAAATACAGATTTAGACACTGTTGTTATGGTCCTGACACTGCCTTATTCTGGCTGCCTGGGTTTGATATCAGAATAAAATCTTTAAAACCAGTTTTTAAATTATAAAATGTAAATAGGCTATCTTCTAAGAGATTAATATTGCCATGTTGTGATTTCCTACTATAGCATTAGTATTCATTTTGCAAACCTGAAATATCTTCACCCAAGCCACTAATGTTTGAGAATGACCTAGTACAGATGGGAAATTTGGAAAGCAAGTGCCTATAGGTTCTGTCAAAGACTGGGCTGACAATGCAACTGCAACTCCAGGACACAACAGCATGCCTACCTTCCTATTTCTCCTGGTACATTCCATTTTACATTTACTCTGTACTTCTTAGTTCTCCAGCAAAGTTGATCAGGAAGATTCTCTGTCGTAAAACTTGCAGTTTTGACAGTCAGCAACTTTCCACAAGACAGCAGGGGAAAGAAAACCTGCAGAGCAACCACCACACACACTACAGTTTGTCAGGTAACTGACAGCCAAATTTTCTTTAGGATTCAGACAGCTGAGAAGCGAGATGTGGGTACGTCACTGCTGAGCAAAGATAGACACTTTGGTAGCTTTTCTTCAGAATCCATTCTTTATTAAAAACATATTTTAAGATCAGCTGGAGCCAGCTGTCGAGGGCAAACTAGTAGGCAACCTTCAAAAACATAAACAACATTGGCGCTCAGCAAGTGACAGTAATAACTGTGAGGATTTTTACTTTCTGTTTAACTTACCTCAAAAGCTCATAGGGTGAGCAGGCATATACTGCATCGCACGATGGGGTACAACTCCAGAAGTCACTAAACCACACACTTATGTGCACGTCTATGAGACTGCCACTGGAATAAGTGGAACTGATTAGGAGATTACACCCACCATGACCACACTTTCTGCAGAACGAAGTTTAGCTCTGAATACTTCATGGAAATCCTGATAAATATGCTATAAGATACTTATTGCCATGTTACAATCAAACATTCCCTGTTACAATTTCTTTGTTTTGTATTGCAGGGAGGATTTGCTGGTGGTTGCTCTTCTGGTTAAATTAGAGACACCACTGCATATTTCTCTCAAAGGAATTACAACCATTTGTTTGCTCCAAAGCCCTGAGTTAGTGAACCTGCATCACCACTGACAACTCCAACTAACTAAAATCCAAGTCATCAAAGTATTAAGTAGTGAGCAACAAAATCTAAAATCCCTATCCAAGTAAGAGAAAGTTAGTACGATCACTTATGGTCTTGTCCCCAGACCCTCAGTCACTAAGCCAGTCAGGGTCACCCTGAGAAATCAATGGAGGGAGAGCCAGGGTGACACCCTGTCACATTCACTTTGTTGAACCAGGATCACCTACCAGTGCAGACAGAGCAAAGTTCAGAAAGCACTGAGGTCGCTCTCCTGTGTCACTGTCACCACCTGACCCCAAACCCAAGACCTCAGGCCAGCTGCCCCAGCCCCAAACACACCTTCATGCAGGCACTCAAAGAGGATGAGGGTGCCTTGGGGTTGTTCCTACTCACTCACACAAAAACAGGTCCATCAGTGAGTCACCCCCTCCACACCCCCACACAGGCCGGGGGGGTGACTGTGGCTCCCTTGCAGGCTTCTTGGGGCACAGCTCCCACCTCACGCCACGTACACTCCCATAGGAAGGATGCTGGCACAGCGGGCCCCCCGTGCTGCCTGACACTGCCTGCATATGTGGAGGGGACAACCATCACCGCCTCACGTGGACCCATGTCCCCCCCTTGCAGTGGCCCACCAAAGCATCACTTCTACACGCACAGCCCAAGCGGGGCGAGCTTCCCCGTGATGCCAGCTCCCGTTCAGGGGACCCCGGCAGCCCCTCGGCCTCCCCAGCCCCCGGTGCGAGCGCCGGCCGGCGGCGCTTACCCTGGCGGCACGGGAGGAGTAAGGGTCCTCGAAGAGCGCCCAGACGCGGGGCTGCAGCCGCCGCCAGCGCCCGCCCTTGCCCTCGGCGGCCGCCCCCACGTCCTCGATGCCCAGTCTCTTAGCGGCCAGGTCGTCGTCGTCGCCGTCGGGGGGCGGCTCGCCCGTCAGCAGGTCGGGTGCCTCGAAGATGTCGAGGGCCTCCTCGGCGTCGCGGTGCTGGCGATAGGTCATCCAGCAGCAGGGCTCCACGTCGGTCTCGTCGATGCCCCAGAATGCCAGCTCCTCCTCGAAGAGCGGCCCGCAGACGTCGGCGGGGCAGTGCAGCTTGCCGGTGCGGTAGTAGTTGAGTACATAGGCGAAGACCCCTGGGTGCCGGTCGAAGAAAAACTCGCTGGCGCCGCCGCTGCCCCGGGGGCTGCAGCCACTGCC
>WEKY01027103.1:0-18263 GCA_013390045.1 Picathartes gymnocephalus | reverse complement strand
GGAGGGGGGCGCGCCGGTCGCTGGGCGGGGGGCAGCCGGTCGCCGGTAGGTCCGCAGGGAACGAGCTTCTGCCTTAAACGCAAACAGAAGAAATCGAGGAGAAGCCCCACAGGCACCACCGTAGGAGGGCTATTCGCCGCGGTCACGGCCTGTCCCAGACCCCTCCCAAGATCTCCCGCGGGCCCGCACTCCGGGGAGAACTCTCCCGGCCCGCCCCGCCACCCACCGCCGGCCAGCTCCGCACGCTCCTCCGCGGAGTGCTGTGCCGCCTTCCCGCTCCGGGCACAGCTCCGGGCTGTCTCCCGCTTCCCCTGGAAGCAGGCTACCGAAATGGCACTGCTGCTGCTGCTTCGACCGCGTATGGATCCGCCACCGTCCCCACCCCCTTCTCCCTCGCGGGGCTGTATGAACCGAGCTGATGGAACAGAAAGTGTACGGTTAATTATTTAATGGGCATCTATCTTTTATTATCCTAACAGCTTAACGAGGGGGAAAAAAAGGCTTAGATATTTTTCTCTTCCCCTCCACCCCCACTGTGGGAGAGAGGAAAGGGTTGCTTTTTGGGAAGAAATACTAAGCACCCCGTAAGTGCAGGCAGCAGGCACACCGGGGGAAAAGCTGTCTGTGTGGAGCTCGGCTCGCTACTTTCTCAGACAAATCACGAAGGCGAGCGCGCATCTCGGGGAAGGGCAAGTGGGATCAGCGCTGCCGCGGGTCCCTCCCGCTCCCCCGCCAGCCCCGCGGGTCCCTCCCGCCGCTACCTTTGCCGGAGGCTTTGCGGCTTCTGTTCCCGGGCGGGCTCCGGCCCCACCCTCTCTCTGTGCTGCCCTGCCAGGCGAGACTACTTGTTGTCGGCTCGGGTGTTTCTTCGCGTTCAGGTGGCTGTTTCACCTCCCTCCATGCCCGACTCCGACAGGCGTAACAGCGGCTCCCGCCGCCCGTGCGGCGATCCCGCTCCTTTCATTTTACAGGGGGGATGCGGCCGTTCCACGTCGGGGCTGGGAGCGGGGACCACCGGCGAAGCGCAGAGCCATGAGCGGGGGGCGGCGGTGCACCGGGGACCAGGACGGCCGTAATTCCAGTGGCGCTCCAGGAAGATGAACCCAAAGGTGAAATCGTACCTCATTTGGGGTTGGAGCTCCTCCCCGGGGCGGGGGCAGGGGCAGCCGAGCCGGCCCTCCACACCCCTCCGGTCCCGAGCTACCAGCCTGGGGGGCGCAGGGAGGCGACAGCGAAAACAAGCACCGCATCTTTCCGAAAAAGACACCACCTCCGCTCCTGATACATGGACATTTAGTTCGCTTAAGTAAAACACGCGGGAAGGGAGCGGAGCTGAGAATACCTGTTTTTCAGAGGAATGCAGAAAAATCAGCGCTAGCTACAGGTGGCTGCGGAGAGCAGGTGCTAAGCCCCCCGAAGAGGGTCATAGAGCACCCGCACAGCCCGTGCGGGCGTGGCAGGGAATGCGCGGGGTGCCGAGGTACCGCGGCGGCGGGGAGCCCCGGCGGCAGCTCCAGCACTGGCCGGCAGCGAGGGGTTGGGGATCCGGCTCCAGGAGAGGGGATCCAGTTTCCATGTCGGCTAAGAAAAATAAAGAGCAGTGGGTGCACTTAAGACTTGGTGCACTGCATAGATTTGAGGTTGGGTGTGGCAGAGGGGATGGAACTTGAGAGTCCCCAATAATATATCAGTGCCTGGGCACTATAGTATATGAGGAAGTCCAGTATCTCTGCCTCCAAGCAAGCTATTTTCTACAGCCTACATTGCTGCCTGGTTTCAGCTGGATTGGTCAAAAGGAAAGAAACTTCCAGCCCCAAAGAAAAGATAAACAGCATGACAGGTGATCCCCCTTGCCACTTCCTCAAAAGAAAAAGTTTTCCTTCTCACAGAGGGTATTCCCTGGCCTGAAAAAGGGCAATGAGTGGAATAATGGTATCTGAAACATCCTCTTCCCGCATCAGAGCCTTCGGCTGGGCACTTGCTGGCGTCTGGAGGGCAAAGCTCTGCTGGAAGCAATGCTCAGAGGACACTCTGCTTAGACCAGATTGCTTTAACCCAGATCTGTCTATATGTGGCATCCATGATGTAAACCCAGGCTCCCAAAGTAGCAGCAACTTTAAGAAAAGGGTTTTGGAAGCTTTCTCCAGATGTACATTTTGACGTTCCTTAAAAAAAAAAAAAAAAAAAAAAAAAAAAAAGAGCAAAATCTATCCAGCCAAAGCAGATATAATCACTTAGTGAAAACCTTTGGAATCAAAATTAATATTCAATGACATAGTTGTAAATACAGTGCAAAAGAGTCTACCATCCTAGTGTCACTTATGGCCTCTCATGCCATACTTGATTTTCTTTGCAGATGGGATTTTTCTGAAAAGAGGACATAGAGAAGGAGGGAGTAGACAAAAGGAATATTCATTGTCTTCTCTCTGACCTACAAGAGGTTTCTGGAGAACTACAATACAATAAAGCTCTGCAGCATTCATCCATTATGGAAAACCATAGGGTGGCAGTAGCTGCCAAAATACTATACAAACTGTATCATCACAGAGTACCAGGACTTCCTTCTGGACTGTCACTGTCTGCTCAAGTCCTACATCTGTGCTCAAGTTACAAGACAAGCCAACCCCTCCAGAAAAAAAACCAACACACAAACCACTACAAAAACAAACCAAAAGCCTCAAGAATAACAAAATCAACAAAACCCCCCTAAACCCAGCCCTGCTACCACCCCCCCCCCAAACACCCAACCCACCCAACATCCTAAGAAACCGGAGACTAACAAGGATGGCATCTCATAAACAAAATCTTTACAGTCATGCTTGTAATGTCATTGCCATGAAAAAGGCATGTATTAGGAGCAATACATTAGGAGCAATACGGTTGACACTTCAGACTTGTGAAGCACGTGGAGTGGTTTAATTGCATAGTAAGAATAAGCAACAGGAAGAATTTTTCCAATTGGTAAGTGTCGTGGTTTGAGACCACGAAAAGGAATTCTTTTCAGAATATAATAGTCCTCCAGTCATATAAAAATTTTCACATTTTATAACTTGTCTGTTACTAAATATAATGCTATTAATTTTTCTATGTGTCATTCTTCCTTGTAGTCTCATCATGTGGCAGACTTCTCAATGAAGGATGAAATTATATTAGATGTTGACTTTCCAGAGCTGAAATTTTCTTGAATCACAATATTCTACATAGACATAGTGACATTTATGAATTAATTTCCTCCCTACAAGAGTTTGACCTGAATTTTTGCACTCCTCAGTGCTTCCAGTAAGAGTGAAAGCATGAGACATATGTAAGAGAGAGAAATGTGTCTGCTGAGTGAGCCTTACCATGAAATACGTCTGCAAAGGGGAAAAAACTCCAACAAACCCCAAAACTATTTACACATATGCTCAAACATATTCATTCAAAACATAAATGGAAACATTTCTGTAGCTTGGAATTTGGGACTTTATTTGAGGAACTGAGTGATATTGAACAATGCATTACTGATTTTTCCTGCTGGTTAATAATTCCTTGACAAAGGGAAAGGTCCTATGTTATGGTTTTAACCAGCAAAGCAATAAAATTAGATGTAAGGATCACTGTAAGAAATCCAAGGCAAATGAGCATTTTACTTACTAGGAACAATCATTTTTCGTGCAAGCTTGAGTACTGTAATGCAAAGTCGTTGGGTTACCAGCTGTCTAACAGTAACAGTAAATGGAAGAAGGGACTTGTGCAAAGGAAAAGCAAATTTGAGGACAAACACAGTGTACCTCAGCTAAAGTCATGCTCTGAATAACCTTCTGGAGGAGGTCTGTCACTTTTAACTAGTGGGTCCCTGGGAAGGTTGGCCAGATAATATCTGCCATCCTGAGGAGTATATGAGAGGTTGTAGCCACTAAGTTCTTCTAGAGTAGATCACTATTTCATATTATTCATATGATGCTGTAATTGGGAAACAAAAAATAATCAATCTTATAATCAAAAATTATAACTTAAGACAGTGCAACAGATAAAATATGATCTATTTATATCAATTTAGTTGATTATTAAGTAAATTAATTATTCTAAATATCTACTATCATTAACGTTTTATTAAGCCTTTACTTGTTTCTTTCATGTATTTTTCTATTTTCCCTTATTATCTGTAATCATCTCTACTATTAACAATTACATGTACTATTTCATTACACATCTTGCAGAACATGGCACCCACATTATACTGAAGTACACTGATGATCAGTCAGAATCCTACTCTGAAACTGCAAAAAAATCTTAATTAATAGATTAAGTAAACATCTCTGAAACAGAATTGTGAGGAGCCATGGTCTAGTTAAATTGGATGAAGGTCAAAACAAAGCTAGCAGAAAGTTGTCATTATTTTTAAATTCCAGTGCAGGATTGCATTTTTAGTTAATGCAGTTGAGATATAGGCTTGATTGGATCAATAACACAGAATTATTGAAAAAAAGTTTTATTGTAGAGAAATATAAATAAAAGTAAGATTGGACAAGACAGACGTACAAAATGTGAAAGCTATGATGAAGCCAGCCGGATCTTAGTCCCACACTAGTATGCAGGAGTTCTCCATAGGAGAGGCTTTATACAGACAGGTGTGCTTCATACACCTTCCCCCAGATTTCAGCTCCTTGTGAAATTCTGGGGAATGTGGTGTCTCTCATTAAAAAATGAAAAACTGGAAAAGGTCCCTGTATATTACATTTATCAAGGAAATAAAAAATAGTGAACCTGAGATTGGGGTCTCCTGAGAAGAGACATGACACAGTAGAAAATAAAAGCAGGTGAGCATTGCCTAATTAGGAATCCCCAGTATGACCCAGGCTGTATGGTTAAATCTTTGCCTTCCCTAGTGCTGGGGGTGGAATTCTAAAGTCTAGGTTCATTAAAACTGGCTTTGGGTTTCTCTCTTCAAAAGAAAGGGAGAGGTTGGTGTATTCAAGGGTGAAAACCCCCCACCTCAGGATTGTTTTGCCTGGGATGCTACAAGAACACACATACAGTGCAAGTGCAGCCTTTCCAATAGATCACACTCTCCAGGCCGATAAACGTCCAGATCCAAAGTACCTGTTCTCACAGGTACCTGCTCTCACCTGCTTCTCCCTTAGAAGCTGTCACCGTTCCCTTTTGATTCCATTGTTCCTTTAGATCAGGGGTAGATTGCACAGGGCCTTTGCCCAAATATCAACCTCACCAGAATCTTCTAGTCACTGCCTTTTTCCTTCATGACCCTGGGGTGCCCTTTGCCCCCCAATACTAATGCCAGAGGTGTTAGCAATGCAAGATGGTGGAAGGCAGGATTACTCACCTGTATGTGCTGTGATTCAAGAAGCCACGTCAGCACTGATTCACGTTTGTGGGATGCATATTTTCTCAAGAGCTTTAGGATATTACATTCTTCTTATAAAAGGATGTATTGCCTCAGGCTCTGTCCATACTTACATTTTTAGTGTCCAGTGCTAAAACAGTTGAAATGAGTTTTTGATCTATCCTGAAAATTTCCTTCAATTTCAGGTAAGGTCAGTGATGTGTTTTTCTCATTCACAACTTGCCAGCACATGATGCCACTTCTGAGGTTCTCCCACTTCCCAGCAAGACAGAGTCTTTGTAAAGACCCATTAGGCAGTGAGAACAGTTCTGAGCTCCTCAACAGGCATTTACTCCTTAGTTCAAGTGTAAATACATGGACTGAGCTTCTTCCAAGTTCCCTTAGTACTTACAGAGACTGAAAGAAAAAGGTCTTGGAATGTCCTTGTCAAGCATACAGAGTCCCAAGAGACAGGAAAATGAATGCAGTACCTCCAAACAGCTCTCGGTACAAGCTTTCCTCATTCAAAAGGAATAAAGCTTTCCATTTCTATTCAGAAAGTGCAGAGAGATGGAAAATGGGGATATGCCAAAGCCATGTATCTTGTCTTACAGCATGGCCAGCAGAGCTGAGGTAGCCTCCACCAACTTGGCTGCTGCTTCCTGGCAGTCCATAAAAATTTTGGGAAATTCTACTCCTAAAAATTCTGTGATTTTCTATTTTTTGTCCTTCTCATTAATTTTAACTGAAGTTTTTGGGCAACACATCAATAATAAAACCTTGTGTCAGTATAATGAGGGCCTCATCTGGTTGCAAGTCTTAAGCATTCACATAATATAAATAATAAACAATCACCTAGGTTGCAGGACAATTAGGTTTCTTCAGCTACAGAAAAACATGCCCTGAAAGAACTAAACTTGTCTAAACAGAAGTGCCTTATTATCTAATTTTAGAAGCCTCTTCAGAAAAGAGACCAAAGAACCAAAACCAACCACAACAACAACCCTAAACAAAACAAAAACATCTATAACACACTTTGCTCTGACACATCTGTCATTTTCATTTCATTTTCAAAGATTGTACAAAGAAACAGCCAATTTATGGGGGGACTGTATATGTACTATTAAACGACCTTGCAAATAAATTTAAAGTGATATTTAGTTTCAAAGTCTTTGAAGTGATCAAACTGACTTGGACATAATTTGACTCCTAGGGGAAAAAAAATGCAAAATAGACCTTTACACTTTTATTTTGGAAATCACATTATTTATCATCCAGCATACACTCTATCTACAACCTAATTGATATTCAGACTGTTATTGAACAGCTAGTCTGTGTTTTTAAAAGATTAGGTCCATTCCATAGAATATTCTGGAAGCAGTCCGATGTTTCAGTTAATGCTAACTTTTACTCATCTTCTTAAATCAGTTCAAATCTGATACATAATCCACATGTAGCAATGATGTATTTGAGGAAGTCAGCAAGCACACCCTCCCTCACATGCCACCAAAATCAGTGGAAACACACTATAAGGACTACAGAGGTTTTCAGGTGACTGGCATTGTTACACCTAGTGATGCCTTGAATTTTAACTTTTATATTTCTTAGATCCTGTTGTACTTAGTGTGTGTAACTCTGAAGTGCTTTGTAACCTGTTAGCTGCTCTCTCGGGCAGTGATAGACATAACAACCCTCTCCAGGCCTGCTCTCCAAGGACACTTGGACGGTCCTAAGCCCAGAAAGTGTAAACCAACATCTAAAGAAAGGGGGGCAAGCCGGAGAGAATTACATCAGTAGCTGAAGTTTTAATTGGCGAATTTATGCTGATATGCTAATGTACCAAAACCTATAACTGGGGTAAGAACTCGTGACTTGTCGTCCATCTTGGCGTCCATCTTGGGTCTGGTAGCCCAGGGTGTGCTCCCCAGGGTGTGCCCTTGAAGGCCTTCAAATAAATATTCACTTTTATTCTCTTACTCCTGTCTAGTCTCTGTTTGCAGGTAGCCAATTAAGGCATCACTAGTTTCTATGTTTCACCTAAGTTCAACTGAAAACCTCATCTATCATCTTCCTCCTTCCCATGACTAGCAATCTCCATTCTTTTCAATAATTTTTAGGAAGAGACCGTAATACACATGCCCCAAGAATGCAGGGATATGCTTTAATAGATCATCTTCTGAAGATGTTTGCACTGATGATCATTGAGGCAACCCTGAAGCAGCAGTGACTGAATTATCAGTGTATAGAAGATACTTTGTAACAATATTTTTCTATTCTTGATTCAAAATTTAATAATTTTGTTTTGCAATGCTTTTGTCTTCCCACTGTGAATAGCTATAGTTTACCTATTAGAAAGGCAACTCAAAGGGTTCAAGTCACAGAAGTCTCCCACAGAGCATCACTGATCAAGGCAGGCAGATTTGAAATCAGATGCCTGAGCAATACGGGAAGTGAAGAGGTTTCTTCTCAATGTCTGCAGTCTCATATAGCGGACCCAATCTCAGTGTATGCAAGCTTGATTAATTTTGACTGCTTCCATTCAGCTGCAGTCAAGTTTTCCCTCTCCTAATGTTTTTTGTGCTACTTTGCAGACAAGATTGCCCAAATCTGGACTGAGCTGTCTACTGCCATGGAAACAGAACAGCATTCTCAAGAGATAAACACTGCATCTCCTCTGCTTGTGCCTCGGTCTTGCTTGCCAAAGTTAGAGGTGCTGCTACAGATTTCTGCTACGACTCATAAACTGGAACCATTACCCTACCAGACAGGGAAGAGCCAGACAGGAATCACCAGATCCATTGCAGATAGCACCATCAGCATTTCCTCCTCAGACAAGGTGCCAGTGAGCTTTTTGCCAGCTGTGCAAGGTCATGCTGAGTTGGGAAGTCTTGGCAGAAACAGCCTAACTAACTGTGAGTTAGTAGCCTTTCTCTGTATTAGGAAAATAATATAAGGTTGTAAAACTGCACGTTTCTCCTTGTCTTTGAACAAGTTAGATTATATACTTAGTCAGAGTAAAACCACATTGGTCACATCAACTGTTACACTTAGCTGTCAGAGAACATGCTATGTCCATGCTGATCTTGTAAACATTTCAGCAACATTCAATACCCTTGAGATCTTTTCCCAATTTGTTTTGAACTGCAAGGCTCTGGAAGAAGTATGCCTTCCTGAAAAGAAAAAAAAAGGCTGGCTTGGACCACTGTGGGGTAGGTGCAGGCTCAGGGGCTGCTGTTGCAGCAGGTACTGTTGAGCACAGCACCTGGGACAGGAGGTACATCACAACCAACAAAACACCAACCCCATCCACCTACCTGTCCTGTGCATGTGGGTGTAAGTGCCTGCACTGAAGGAATGGGGCCATCAGGGCATCAGCAGTCTTGTCTGAGGCCTTGTACACCTCCTGCAGTAGGAACCCAGAAAAGAGACAGGTGTGAGCTCCTGAACTGATCTGATCTATCCAGCTATAGAAACAGGGAAATGGGGATCAACCTCTAATATCTGTGTCCCACAGGAAGACTGAATACTTGCCTCACTTTTGCTATGGAGATTTCCATAAAGTTTTGCATATTCAGAAAGAGAATGATATGTGCCTTAAAGTTCTGGAAGGCTCTACTTTTTCTTTGGAATAAGCAAGCAGCTTAACGAGTGTGACAGCAAAACAGAGGTACCCTAAAGCAGCAGCCTAAAGCAGCACACTCCTGCCGGGGACTAACCAAGCCTCTGCCACAACTCTCATGACACCTTTTCTTGAGAATAGATTGCTGCAACACCTCCATCTCCCTACAGCTTGAAAGCACACAGGCTAAAATGTCCTGAGTGTTTAAGAAGACATTTTCATTTCAAGATCGCAGCGCATATACAGCAGCATGGCTACAAACTTCCTATCAGCCTCCGGTGGGAATTCAAGGTGTCCATTTTGTAACTTTCACCCGTCTTCTTAGCTTGCAAGTCAGCCTTTAAGAGGACTGGCAAAGAGACAGAAGTCAATCTGCCGTCGCTGTAGTGGGGAACACCATTTAAATATGCAAGACAGCTGCTGGCAAGGTATGCATGGGGAATTCCCTTGCTGTCACTGTGTTCTACTCAGGGTCTTATCTGCTTTTTCTCAAGAACAAGGTTCACAACAGCACACACACAAAGCCAACAAGATCCTTCCTATTAGTTTTTTTGCAAATGTGGACTGTCAAAATGGAAGAAGCATTTTCATACCATGTAATAATTGGTTTTTTATAAAACTTTATACAGCCAGGAAGTATCACGTGGGAGATTCAAAGGACCTCTCTAAAAAAGAATGGCTTCTAAAGATCTGCTTGCAAATCACCCAAACAAAGAAAATCCTCATAATATTTTAAACCCCTACCTATCTAGGGACCTACCTTAGTGTTCCTGGTAGCCTATGCAGAGTTGAAGATTTGCTCTGACTTTTCAACAATCTTTTCATACTACAAATTGCTGCCATAGGTACTTGTTAAGCAAGATGCAATTTGAGATGTTTGATATTACATTAAAAGTGAGCTGTTTGTATCATTAACATAGTATTCCCTCTCTCCTGCCCTCATCTCTTCCCACTCTCGTATTTTTTTCCAACTCATATTTTACATTTTCTGAGGCAAGGATTATATCCCAATGTAGTAGTGTGCCTTGTGCCTCGCTCAGGCCATGACACATCTTTTAGGCTCTTCAAAGCTAAAAAGCACATTAATGAAACAGTCACTGACATGTCCCAGTTCAAAAAGATTCAGCATTAAAAGGGGAGGCAGAGTAGAAGAAAAAATGCAAAAAGAGATGCTGTGAGAGCAGAGCTGCCAACTTAAGTATACCTTTAAGTTTCTCCCACTACTTTGACTAAAAGATTGCTACTCCTCCTCGATAAAAGGAAGCTCTAATTTAAAATCCAGCAGTATTATAATTAATGTGAATATTATGCTAATCTTGGGGGGGAAAAAAAAGACAACTGCTTATCAGGTTAATTTACATTTTTTAATAACTCCTTGGCTTAGGCTTTTAAAATTAATTTTGAAAATTTCTTAGGAGGTTCCATGTGCCAGCTCTCACCCTACAGCCACCCAGCCCTTCCCTTAGGCAAAATGCATTCAAGAATACAGATGGCCAAGAAGTCCTATGGTTCATCATTGCTCCTAAGGGAAAAGCATCTCCACATCCTGTTTTGGCAACAGGACAATCAGCTTCATGGTATGGAGCGGACATAAGGCATTTCCAGAAGCACAGATATGACACCAGCCTCCATTTACATTTTATTAGATCACTAAACTGACACCTACCATGCCAATTCTTGTTTGATGCTTCTGAACAGTTTTTATCAAGACAGATATTAGAAAACAGCAATTAAAACTCAGTCTAAACTGAGGACCATGATGTTGTCCTCATTCTGGTGTTGCTGTTCTCTCCGAGACACGGCATAAAGAAGTCAGAGGCACTCGTCCATCTTGAGATGTTCCAACTGATACTTTTATTCAAAGTCCCGCGTCTTTTATACACACAGACTTAGGTATCATATTATTGGCTAAGAACATTGACACCCTCTTAAGCCTACTGGTTAATTAGCGATAACAACAAAGGTCCAACCTCTTTATGGAAATGCACAGCTGCACTCATGTTTACATTCCTGAATTCTACAGATCTCATAAACAACACCGCAAACCGTGAGAAGAACTTTCTCTCTGTCTCAAAACTGCAGTTAATATGCTGGGTTTTTCTGCTCAGGCTTTTAACAGCATCCACATTCTGGGTTGATTTTTTAGGTGTCAAAACCATCTTTTTCCACCTTTAAATTGCTCATAGATATGAGTTAAGGATTCAGAGCCTACATTCACGCTGCTATCAAATGGTCTCTACAGCTCAACAGTACAATTCAATCTAACACATTATCAAAAAGATTGTCTTTAAAGTCAAAATGCAAAGAAACAGTTTGTAGTCCATGTTTATTTGGAACTAATACAGCTACTCCTTTCATTTTAGTGAGAGAAAAATGCAATGAAGCCAAAAAGAAAACTAAAAAGTCGGTAATCTTGACATAATCCTGACTAGTGTCTAAAGCAACCTTGTGGACTGCTCCTTCAAGGTGAAAGGCAGTTCACAGTTTTATGTATTATTTACGGGAGTAAATTCACAGGAGAGGAGGAGGAAGGCACTGCAGACATTAATACAGTAGCAAGTTGACAAGGGGGCTGAAGAAACACCTGTTTCACCTGAAAACAGCAGTCCTCCACTATGTCTACTGAATAAAACCTTTCACTTCACCAGGTTAGAGGCAGCCTAACTTAAGTAAAAGAAGAAAAAAGAGGAGCAGAAAATAATAGACATCCTACATCTTGAACATTATTGTAGAGAAGCAAGCTTTGGCTTGGGAATTACAGTAAAGTAATTGTAGACTGAAGGTTGGCTACCTGCATTTCTATGCATCAGACTGCAACAAGGATTACTACACATCTCGAAGTCTAATAAAGGTATTTTCAGCTGACACAAAGTATTTTCCATATATTCCATTTCCATATGGTATAAAAAATAAGCAATGGTAAAACCCATTCTAATAAATACCTGCATACATAATCCTGTTATATTTATTAAATACTTAAGAGACTATTTACATACAGTGTCTGAAAAAAAAGCTGCTGTTAAACACCTTATATTTTGATTCGGCTTCCCTTTACCCTAACCCCTTCAAAAACTAACAATTAAAAAAATACAATTGTTCAGTTCTTCTTTATTTTCCATTAAAGAGTCCATGTTTATGCTGTGGATTTCACTAACATCTATCCTATGAAGCAAAACTGGGAAGGAGAAATAATACTTCTAGTCAAGTAAAGCTGATGCAAACCTGGTAGGAGCCTGAAAAGAAGCATAAGCACATAGCTCCCACACAACTGAGACACTCAAACCAGATTTTCCAGCAGGAACATCTTCCCATATCTCAAAGCACAGTAGAACTTCACCGTTTCACTTCAACTGAAATGATGCAAGAAAAATCAGTTCTTGAGAAGGAAATTTCTGGGTTAAAATCACAATGTCAGCAAGACAATGTAATCACGTTGTTGTGAAAGGAAAGAGAGAGGGAGGAAAGACATCTGATATAAAGTAAGCTCTGTAATGCAAGTACCTCACTGGCAAGAGCTTAACCAGAGCACTGTGTCTTGTGTAGAACATTGAATTCAACACAAGGAAAGCACCAATTGGCACCTACATGAGAAAAATGAGAATGGTCTTCAATCTGTCCCGTTAATGCAATTTTCCTAAACAGCCATATTTAGCAGACTTCAGATCAAAGGGGATGTAATAATAGTTTTCAAAGCTGTTACATAAGGAAAGGATGGGATAGCGGAAACAGTAATCAGCTTAAACCATAGCAAGAAATATTCAGGTCAACCAGCAGGCAACTTGTAACAGCAATAGAACAGATTACCTGGGAATGTTGTGGAGTCTCCATCACAAATGAGAAAGCAGCACAACTGGGGTTTTTTTCAGATAATACAGGATAATGGAGTAGACAACCCTGTAAAATCTCTTCCAGACAGATTTCTTCTGACTTTATGTGAAGAAGAGTAATTGCACTGACCAATACTACAAGGTAGGCTTTGCTTCATGACTGATGTTCCAGAAGGAAGAGGGAACTCAAAAGATATGAATGAATAAAAAATTATTAAAGACTAGGTGTAGTGGGTTGAACATTTTGGCCTAACACACTGCACCCACTAAACTTATTTACTCATTTTCTGCTGTGAGATAAGGATTAGGAGAAATGCAAAGCAGGCTCAAAACCTTAAAAGGTATAAAGACAGTTTGATTAACAGAACTAAAAGGAAAATAATAAGAACCAGAATAAACCTTCAGACACTTCTCCTCCCCCACCCCATTTTGTCTTTCCCACCAACAACATAAAGAGACAAAACCTAGAGACTTTCAGTCAGTTAACCACCTCTAAAATAGTCTTTCTTCAGTTCACTTAGGGAGAGGAGTCTCTCCTGTCATGCCATGGAGACTTTTCCACAAGAAAACAGTTCTCTCGTGGCTCCAATATCACAGCGAATCAGCCACCTGGAAAAGGAAACCTGTTCGCAGTGTGAAAGTCCCTTTCCTCGACACACAGTTCTTCCCACAACTGCTCTCAAGAGCTCATCTCTGTCTACTGGGGTACTATTCTAAGGATGAACTGTTCTGGTAGAAAAGCGAAGGGTCTTCTCTCTCCCTGGAAACAAGGTTCCTCCTATCCCTGGAGCAATGGCTCTCTTCTTTCCCTGGGGGAAGGGTTCTCTTCTCCTGTCTTGGGGAGCAAAAATTCTCTTTTTCTATCCCTGGGGCAAAGGTTCTTATCTCTCCCATCTCTGTGGCAAGGTTCCCCATCTCTCTCTGTTCAAGTTTCTCATTAGACCACAGCTACTTCAACATCTACTTGCTTCAGCACGGGTGCCTTTGCTCAGGCTGCAGTTCAAACATTGCATCCCCCCAGTTGCATTCATGAGTTACAAGGAATAGTCTAATATATCATAGTCCACCACCATGGCCTTACAAAAGAATTTCAGCTTAAAGCATCTCCTCTTTCTCCTCCCTCTGGGCTTCAGCTCCTTCTTCACTGACCTCGGGGTCTCCATGTTGGGTTCCTCACGTGCCTTCACTCCAAAGAGGATTGATGTCTGTAAGTTTCATCTGTGCACTGCAAGTTTCATCTGTGCACTGCGAGAGTTAGTATCTCTCCCAGGCCCTGTTGTTTGTTACATGATCTCTACTGGGCAATGGCCGAAGCTGCTGCAGACTTTCCCCAGGGAGAGAGGAGGAGGCAGGAGCGGCAGGATCTGAGCAGCCAGGCCAGGACGCAGCTGCAGCAGGATCTCAGCTGCGCCCAGCCCAGTCAAGTGGGCCTTGCCCAGCCCAGCCCAGCCCCATGGAGCCGGCAGGGCCCGACCGAGTGGGCCTGGCCCCGGCCCAGGCCTAGGCCTGCCGTGCCAGGCCACACGGTCCCCCTGTTACCTGCTCAGGAGCCGAAAGCAAGAGAGAGATTCCCAGGCTTCTCCTTTCTTCAATGTGAATCACAGAGGCATACTCAGCTTCTTAAGTGGCTAAACAGAGTGTCTGTCTTAGAACTAGTCAGCTGATTGGTTCTCTCATACCTGAAGGAAGTCGTCAACTTCCTTGCAGGGAAAAAACTACTTTTCAACCCATGACACTAGGAATGCCATTGCAGCTACTGTTTGCTTTTATCTGCCCTGTCTCCTATCCTTTTCCCCAGAGACTTTTCTTGCTGGATGTTAGTTCATACTTTGATTTATTTCTGAATATATTTTAGCATTATGGCTGTTACTGAAGTTCATTTCCAAGAAGGATGCTCCCAAAAGAAAAGTTTGGAGGCATACCAAGATAAAATTGGAAAGAAAACTTAGAAATCACATAGTCTCAAACAAGGGGCAAAGTATCAAAAAATAAACACAAAGAATACGGAAAGTCAATTTTCTGGCACTGCCAACTGATTCCCTTCTCACTGCACTGGTTTGAATTCTGTTGCTGTTTTCTTTGGTCATGAAACATTGAGAACAGAGAAGAATTCAAGAATGTCTAGAGGATGAAAACAACTTCAGTATTCACGACTGAAACCTGCAGTTAATCACTGCATCTGCAAGGCAAATGCTATTGTCAAAAGAAATTACTTCAGGGGAATAATTTTACTACTTTGAGTGCAGCATTTAATTCATGCCAAGACAAATCACAGGATCCCAGAATTAGACACAGGGGTGATTAAGTGTTCACTTACTCAACGCAAGTTGTAAGAAAAAAGGAATATTGCTTTAAGATACATCTCTGAAGCTGTTATTTTAGCTTCCACTGATATTAACCTGTGCTTTACTATAGCAAAATGGGGTTTCCCCCACATGAAGCATAAAGCAGTGTAAAACAGTTATCATCCAAGGCATGCTCATCCCATAGCGAGTTTTGTGACCCCTCATCTGGGCCACGGACGGTGCTGAGGACCTCAGCCTCAGCCCCCAGCCACCACTAGGGTTAGTGTTAGGGTTTAGAGAGTCACAAAGCCTACAGCTCCAGGGATACCAGGGCTGGAAAAGGCATGCCAAGGGGAGCACAGCTTAACATGGGCATTGCTCCTTTCACACCTTTCTCATTTGGGCCTCCCAGGTTCCTGAGGTCCTCAGGCTCAACCCCAAGCTGCTGCTAGGATTAGGGTTGGCTACAGTTGACTGCACTGGAATAGATTGCCAGAGAGGCTGTGGAGTCTCCCCTACTGGAACAGACTGCCAGAGAGGCTGTGGGGTCTCCCTCACTGGAGATATTCAAGAACTGTCTGGATGTAATCCCATGCAATATGATCCAGGATAGGGAAGCTGGACCACATGAACCACTGTGGTCCCATCCAGCCTCACCCATTCTGTGATTCTGCAGCTTCCACCACCCACCCTAGAAATGAGTTAAATAAAAACGGGGCACCAGAATACTAGGATTTGTCCTTGGAATAGAGCCCCTTTGAACCCGAATTAATCAGATCTTGCCAAGTTTCCCTTCTGATATATAATCAAATGTGAGATGTGGCATAAACCAGAAATAAGGGGAAAAGGAGAGGCTGAAGTGTTCAAGGCCAGGCTGGATCGGGCTTCGAGCAAACTGGCCTAGTGGAAGGTGTCCCTGCCCAAGGCAGAGGGTGTGAGAGACTGAACTGTTATGGCTAATGGCTTAAACATTGTTAAAAGGGACTTTCTTTGCCCATTCTGGCAAATCTGTATAAAGAAGCTCTGACCACTGAAGCCCACCCCTCCCTGAATATGTTCTCTGATTGGAACTTTGGACGGTGAGTTAAGCAACCTTAGGGAACTTGAGATAAGATAAAGGTGACACTATTGTCCAATTATCTCAGATCTAGGCAGAAGTAAACAAGGCTGAGGGAGAAGAATGTATCCACAAAGAAAGGCAGGCACCTTCACCTCTGCCACCCACCAGGGCAGCCCTTCTCACCACTGCTTGTGCCTCCTGACCTCAGCTGTTCCAGAGATGAACCTCTCGGGTCTTTGTCTACCTGGGGACAGAGACCACCAAAGAGATACTTTGAGATGACTCAAAAGAGCAGTTTGAAAGCTGTGTTGAGTGTCTAGAGGGAGAATCCTCATTAGTTAGATACCCAGACAGCACACCTTCTTAAAAACTATTTTTCTACTTTTTTCAGAATCTCTCAGGTTCCTCGTTTCTCCTAAAACTGGGAGTGGAAATGACAGTAAAACGTCAGAAGACAGGAGCTTAAAAAAGCATACACAAGCCAGGAAAATATGTTAAAATATTAAACATCTTTCATGAGAATGGAGCCTGCAAAAAATCAAACCACAAAGAAATGGCTATTACTTTTCTTATCTTGAAGCTGCTTCTTTGGGGAGACTCGATACACCAAATTCTGATGGGGAGACTGATACACCAATTCAGCAAATGCTGATACTGAAGTTTCTGTGCACATATCCAATTAATTCCATCCAAAATATAACGCATGAGAGAGGAGGAAAAAAATATCCAGAAAAGAGATAATCAGATACTATAAATTCCAGGTAAACCAAACAGATGCTCTAATAAACATTAAGAAACCTGTGATAAACAGATTCTTTTTTTTTAAAAGATATTTTTAAATCAACTTTAGGCCTTAAGTTTCTCACAGTCAGAAAGGGACACCCCAAAAGTACAAGAGTCACAAAATAAAATATTTTGTAGGGTCATCATGCAAGTAATGTCTTACCATATTTCTTTCCTAAGTACTTTCCAATCTGGTTAATAGTTTGAAATGTCCCCTGTGGAACAAATAGCATAAATAGACCTCTTGCATCACTGGAGATGTTACAACAGAGTAGTTCTGACTGAACTTCTCATAACAAGAGGGTTAACAACATGAAAAGCAAGTACTGAACTATCTCAGTCTCTAAACTGCTAAGTATGAAGAAGAAGGATAAACTATTAGAGTAATATCAAGGAAAAAATGCATGTGATTTTCTACCTTCCCTTTTTCTGCCACAGAAGCTTACCTGTTTTCTTCAATACATCAGAAATCAGTTCTAGGGTTTTTACTTTGTAGAGATAGCCTGCTCAAAACCAAACCAAACCAAAAATAAAACTACAAAAAAACCCTCACACAATAAAAAAACAAAACACACAAACAAAAAAAGTCCCAAACAACAAATCAAATAACCAATGCCCCTAACAACAAAAAATCCCAAACTCCAAAAGTAAACAGCACTTCCCTACAAACACACATTGGTAGATACATTTTTAATCTTTTTGTTGTTCTGGCCACAAAGACACACACAATTTGATCACCTGGCAGTAACTCCTATAGAAGAGAAATGAGGTTTTGAGTGTGTCATGCTTTGGAAAAGTGACCTTTTCTACTTGTAAGAGAAAGTTACCAGTTCCTGCAGACGTAGCTTCCTGTGGGCATGGTTCCTGCAGCTTCCTTGCAGCTTCCTGCGGAAGCAGTGTCTTGCATGCCTGAGGGCCAATTAATTGGCTATTTTTAAGACAGACATAGCAATGTCTGCCGCCCACCCACTATGGGGAAAGACTGCCTTCTGGCTATTGCCCGACAACAGCTGCTGCCGGCTGGATCCCACGGCCCTGCCACCGCTCACAGCCCCTCACCCTGCAGCTTCATGGGCTCGCCCCAGGCTGTCCCAGGCTGGGCCAAGCTTTCGGATGGGGGGCTTTCCAGCCCACGGGGCCGGATCTGAGCTCCCTCATCGCAGCCACTGATGTAAGGGGAAAGGGATGCAATTACCCGGGGTGAATGGATCTATGCCTGTGGTTTCTTTGCCCCTCCCCTTCCCTCTGGGACCACCGGCTGCTGCCAAGATGCAACAACCTGACTGCTGACCAGCACAGACTTTGCTGAATGATGGCAGGTGTCCCTGATTCCTCCACTCTCTCACCCCAGCTCCAGCCGCTGTTC
>WEKY01027101.1:13723-47083 GCA_013390045.1 Picathartes gymnocephalus | reverse complement strand
GCCCTTGCTCCTTGGCCACTCCTCCCCTACCTTTCCATTGGCCCAAATACCCTGGCCCCTCCTGTGTACTGCCCCCGAGCCCTCAGATTATTGGCCCTGATGCTCTCTCTGCCCCTTGTCTACCCAGTATAAAATCCCTGGACTCGCCCATTGTTCTTGTCTTCATCCCTGGACCCCTGCACCTGTGGCTGAAATAAACTTCCATGGAACTCCATACAAAGGCCCTTCTTGCTTCTTTGTCGTTGGAAACCTACAGAGCCATCTGGTGCATGTGTGGTCATGCTAGAGTGTGCCTGTGACGCCAAGCAGCTTTTTGCTGGAGACGTTTTTGAAAGGTTGTGGCACCTTCACCACCAACCTACCACCACAACAACAGACCTGTTTTACACTTACAGTATTAACTAGTCAATATGTACACAAGTGATTCAGTAATATTTCTGTATCTTCCAAAACCACACTATGCCCACACTGAAATCTTGAATCCCTAACCCAACAGTAACTGTGTCATTACAGCTGTCCAAGTACTATGATTCAGTTGTGCCAAAGGCAGGCTCGCATGATCTCAAAACTGAAAAGTGTGTTTTTAGATAGCAATACAGAGCACATTGCATGAATTCTGGTACCAAATCACAATGATTCATGTACAGAATGCAATACCTAGCACTCATTTCACAATGGCTATAACCTTCTTAAATACAACACCTTTTTCCACTGTAGACAAATATATCCTATACACTGACTGGTCAATAGTCACCTTGTAAGAAAAGTGTTTGGCTTCCAGTTTTTCAAGTAGAAGCGTTAACCAGATTTCAGCTAAAAGAACAGATATACTAAAGTTAAGAAAAATAAAAACTGATTTACAATACTGAGCATCTGCTTTGTCTGAAACATTCATACAGCAATTTCAACAGTAGGATAATCCACAGCTGAACAGATCTGTGACCGGTTTTGAGATCTGTGACCTCAAAAATGACCTCAAATGAAAAAAATAGCATCTAATAATAGATATTCCATGATGCCATAAACAAGAACTACAGTAAGTCTGTTCTAACAGCAGCATTACAAAGAGGAGCTCTACTAAGTCACTTTAAGCAGAAGAAGCTGCTTGCCATTCTTTTGCTCCACTTGTCAGGTAAGTACAAAAGAGTTCTCATTCACTTGCAAAGGCTCCCAGTCATTATGATAATGACCCATTTATTAAGAGAGGTTAGAAAAATCAGACAATGAAAGCTGAATAGTTTTTACATTCTTCAACACATAACAACGTATAACATCTTTAATTTACAGACTCTTTCCTGCAAAAGGAAACTGAATCATACTGTAAATACCTGTCAGTTAAACTACAGCATAGCACATGAAATACACCTACACCTTATCTTCTAATCATGCAAAGAGACTGATAGCAGAAAAGATTAATTAAAAATCAATAAAAAATACAAAAATGTTATCTATGAATTCCAAAAGCCTTAGTGCAATTTGAGGTAAGAATTCAGCAATCATTTTATTTGGAGTACTGCACTTATGATAGTATAGCAGTTTTTTTTATAACTCATACTTGCATATTAAAATGCACATTGAACAAAATTTATTAGAAGCAAAGATATTCTAAATTCCATCCACATGTTGCTTATTCAACTGACCAGAAACTTCTGCATACTGGCTAATGTTCTGCAGCTTCCTGAGGAAAACACCCTCGTAGTTACTGAATGACAAAATTATCACAGAAAAGAGAAAGCAATTTTCATAATAATCTCTGTTCATATATAAAACCTAAATGAAAGCTAAATAATTATGAGACTAAAATAAACCACATCTTTAAACTAATTTTAAAAGTTGTTTTTAATAAGTTTGAGGTTCATTTTCCCATAAAATTAAAAACATTTCAAAAAGCCCAAAAGCACAGGAAGTATTTCCTCTTTAAGAAAGTCTTCACATTTTTTTCCTGAGAAACACCTGCATGTTACTGCACATTTATAGGCATTTCAAAGAGCATATTTAAGAGTAAAGTTACAGCTAGGCCTTCTTTATGAGCAGATCCTCTCCAAAGAAATACAGTTTTCAAATGCTAATTCTTATTCATGCAAGACAAAACCACTTTTTATTACATACAAAGAATTAATACTCTCAGTTCCATAGTCCTGTGTATAAAAACTGCAGATCTATCATATTTCATTCCTATTTTCTCCTTGGTCTCTCAGTGAGCAGAACTATAAAAGAACCCTCTGGCTTTTTTTTCAGTCAAGAATATCTTCCATCTTCATGACATTCAAGACACAAAATAGCATGACTTAGCACAGAGATTAATAATACAAATATATAGGAAAAAAAACTCCCTCAAGGTACAAGGTCATTAAAAAAGAAAGAAAAAGGGATATTATAAAAATAAATAAATAGACTTAGAGGACAAATACTGGCTGGAGATAAAGAAATACCAAGAAAACATACTATTTCAAAATGCTACTCCTTTCTGAGGATGCCCACAAGATCAAAGGAAGCACAAAGATGCTCTGTTAAGAAGTGTTTGAAGGTAAAATAAAATGTAATCCAAATAACATTTCTTTACTTGCTTTCAGGAAGATACTGCCAGAAAATAACCTATTTTCCTTCTAGAAGTATTCATTCACATGTTAATGCCTCTCCTTCCTCCTCCTGCCACATCCAAGTCAAGTGGGATTTCACAGGGCCTACAGGAATTTTATCCCTTAAGCTTCAGGTTATTTCACACTAAGCGTAAGTCCATTTGTAGTATAAACTGTGGAATTTGTAGTTCTTATTTGTGAAAATCGTGGGGGTTTTACAGAAAATAATGGCTCTGCTTACAAGACAGGGAAGGAATACTGGGAGTACAATTCCCTTTTCACCAATTGCTTCTGAAATCATAGTTTAGTAGTCACTTGCTATTAATACACAAACATACATGTAAACATGAGAAGAACAAGGGAAGCGCAACTTAGTACAATTAAATGCAAAATATACAGTCCACACAGTAATAAAGCTATCAGCCAAATTACTACAAATTTGTGTGAATAGACAAAAACAGCTCAGGAAAAGACTACTTCATCATAAGAAAGCCTGCAAGTGTGGATTTTTAGAAACTTAAAAGATGGAAAGCATCAGACAACTGTAACTCCTAGTATGGTCCATAATTGTGTATCAGAGAAACCATCTATCTTCACAATTACTGTATTTCAAATTTCTTGCAGCTGTTTTTGTATCTTCTACAACAGACTCTTCTGCAACTTGCATACTAAAGATCTCTTCCTTTAATCTATTCTCTCTCTGTCCAAAATACAACCACTGCCCATAATGAAATACTGTCTATATGGATAGACCTGGCATAAGTCTTTTGGTTTTGTTTTTTTTTTTTTACTATCTCCTGTTTTACATAGGAGGTTTACATACTTGCTTCCTGGAGTTATCACTCGGTGGATCAACTTTCCAACACTACATTTTCAACTGTTCAACTGAGATAAAATTACTTAAATCTATGCTTGACATGCATGTCGTGTGTGTCACGAAAAATCAGTAAAATACAACCAATTGTCACAGATTGCATGAGAACAGAAACTACATAATACTGCAACTTTTCTTCTGAAAATCATAGGCTGCGTAACTTCATCAGCTTGAGGGCCCAACCCCTGAAAAGACCAGAAAAGAGACTGCTGCCAGAAGATAAAGAATCAGCAAATTTTTTTTAACTTCTATGTAGATAGGAACAAGAAAATTACTTTCTTCATAATGAGCCTTTGCCGCAAAACCCATTAAAATAAGCCTCAAGTGGAGTGCCTGAGAAAGGCTCACAAAGGAGCTTTCAGGGTTCTGTGCTGGGAGAGGCTTTCACTTTTGAATAAAAGCAGGTTATTGCAAAAACAAAGGAATCCTATAACAAAGTTCTTCATAAATATTGATGATGCTTAGTAAGTCACCAGCTCTATCTTTGCGTTTTCACCCTAAAGGTCACTCCTGCTAAGAATCAGAGAGATAACTATCCCTTTCAGTACTTCAATAAGGCATCAGAGACAGAAATAAAAGTTGCTGCAACCAGCAAATAGGGTTAAAAAGATTGAATTATGTCTGAAGTAAAGCAGAATAATTTCAACTTGACTATATTCTTACAATAAACACAATTCCCTGTCTTATTTGGTAAATAAAAAGGTGTACTCACTAAGACATTTTCCCAAGAAATTCTCCTATAAAGGTTCCTACCTCTGAGAAGCACTGCCTAATTTCTGCAGTCTGAACTAGAAATTACAGCTTTATTTTTAGCTCCACTACACAGCTCCTTTGCAATTTTAGATAGTTACACCTCTATATTCACATATAGGTAATGTACCTAACTTGTGGGTTGTCATGCCCCATTAGTTAAGCACTTAAGATCTCAGCTTTCTACTTATAAGCTATTTCACAATGTTAGTGTAAGGTATGCTGATAATTCATAACTACTTACAAAAAAAAATCCATACATCATACTCTGATGACTTTCTCCAAATAGGTAGTCAATATCTTGAATCTATATGCTAGCTATCTACAACTTTATTTTCCATCTAGGAAGAGAAGTTGACAATGTCATGTTTTGCAAACAGTAATCTCTAAAAATTCCTGGTTGCAAGCATTCATAATAGAACAGCAAAAAAAGTCTATATTAATTGAACATATTAGAAACTGTGTTTCATCAAATGTAGTCTTTAAAATATCAGCACAAAATTTTGAAAGCTACCTGAGAAACACTATCCAGTCAGTGCAGCAATGAGCATATGACCCTGAATTTTAATTAAAAAGTGAAAGTAGTAATTTAGAAGTATTAAACTTCATCATAACACACACACACTCAAGGTACAAAAATCAAAGCGGTATGGGCATGTTCATTGTGTATTCCTTTTCAGAGATAACTTTTCATACTAAGGAGGATTTTATTCTAGTTTAAGCACAACTAAAATCACTGTTACAAATTCCAGACTGCCTTTGCTAAATAACCCCTGAACACACATGCAGAAAACCACTGCTAGTAGTCCACCCATAAAATAAGCTTTTACATTAGTTAAAAAAAAGGGAAAAAATAGTTACCTATTCTAAGAATAATTTCAAGGAAAAGATGTTGAAAGATTTCTTTTTCCTAAGTTATAGCTGATTTAGAGAATATCTGTACTCACTTTACTATGGTAAGAAACTTCACATCTTCCTAACTAATTATATGCAGTTTTGTGAAAGGCACAAAAATATGTGAGAAGTTTTAGGTGTTGCTCACCCATAAAAACAAAAGGTGACAACTGGATCATTCAGGCGACCACCATAAGAGTAATTCTGGGTATAAAAGTGCCAAGGGGAGGGAAATGAGAAATTAAAATATTAAACTACATTTAAACTTTTCCTAGAGGTATTTAAGAGTTTTAAAAGTAGTAAGCAGCAATATATACTGTACTAATAAAAGTGAAATGAAGTAAGTCTGAAGATATTTAAAGATCACATCAACCTCAATTAAAAATATGTGATTAGTAGATTAGGAGTTTGGAAATCTGCAGTATTTTTTCAAAGAGTTGTACTGGGAATAGTCTAAGATTACTTAGTTTAAGGTATACCTGTATGCAGACAAATGCAGTGATAGGTAAGATTTATTCAATAGTCAGAACTTCACAGATACATTTTAAAGAGTAGAAAAAAAAAGTGAGAATACTGGAATTTATACATTAATCCACTAACTCCTGGGGCTTTTTTCTGCTTTAAGTAGCTAGGAACATTTTATTAAATAGATTTATACCTCTAAACCAGAAAACTTCAGCCACAAATTGACCCTGGATTACATCACAGTAAAATGCATTACACTGCTTTTTACCTCCAGATCCTAGCTGCTTGTAGAATCTGTATTCCAAATGTAGCTGTGGTGCTCTCGACTTCATTGGCTCCTGATTTAAAAACAAAAACAACATTTAAAACAAAGCCTAAAAACGAATACACTAACCTACTACCAGCCAAATTAGCCCTACTGCTTCCAAGCCACACAGAAAGTTTGACTATTTCTCCTGAAATGACTAGCAATTAAGAAACAGACAAAAGTAAACCTCCCTCAGGTGAGACTGGTGCATATAGGGATATATACATCTTGTATTGCTCCACTGGACCAGGAAAAGAACCTCCAAAGACCTAATACTCAATACATGTATCTTAATGAGAATAAAGTCTTATCCTAGGATCTTAACAAAAAATACCAAATCCTTCCACCAAATAGTAACAGCTTAACAGAAATCAAGTATCACCATTCCAAACTATAAATCCAAAACAAGCAAAAAAAAGCCCCAAACTAATTTGTAGTTTATGCAAATTAATGAAATCTTATTTCTGTGGTTAACATGCCAGTGTGTCAGGGTCTTGTAGAATGAAATGAAGCGACATGAGATTAAGCAGAGAAACACACATGCGGCCTAAATGGAAACCCTAACTTCCTGAGTATCTCCCTTTGCAAGGAGAAGTTACTTTACCCCAAGATTTTTGAAGTAATTTCCTAAGGCATCTTTAAGAAGATATGTTTTGTTTCTTGTGATGTGTAACATGATCTTAAGATTAAGCTTCACCAGGGGAAGTTTAGGCTGGACATCAGGAGGGATTTCTTCACAGGGAGGTGGTAGAGTCACCATCCCTGGAGGCGTTTAAGGAAAGACTGGTCATGCCACTGAGTGACATGTTGACATGGTGGTGTTCAGCCAGAGGTTGTACTCAAAGCTCTCTGAGGTCTATTCCAGACTCATTGACTCTCTGATCTTCCAATGTATCACTGATAATTTGGAAACTAATTCTATTACTACTAGAACTGCAGCACATAGTAAGTAACTGTTAATACAGTTATCAGCAATAACTGATACTGCTGAATATCAAGTTTTCAGGAAAAGCTTGGGCACAGTGCTTATCTTTTTCCTCACACCATCATCTTCAGAAGCCAGAAGTTTATAAACGTGTGCTGTTTCTCAGTGTCACATTCAAGGCATAAAAACTATAAGCCAATGTGCAAGCATGAGAAATTTAGTCCTCTTCCTCAACCCATCTGCCTCCAAGACTTAGGTGTTTCCAATTGCTGCCAAAGTCCCTGACAGTGTACATTTATGCATATGATCCTGACAGGATGCCAAAGGCAGATGCCTATAAGTAAAGAAGAACTAATGTAACAGTATCTGCAAAAAACAAATAGAATTTACTGTATGCTTTTTAAGCTCCAGAGCAACCAGCATAACCAAACATTGTATTCTTTGCAAAGAAGTGAGCAAGAATTTTCTAAAATAAGAAAGTGTTTATAATTCAAAAAATTAATTACTAAGCAAGACTAACTGGGCCACCAAAGGCCTAGTTACAGTTTATGAGAAGGACACACGAAACTTATGGTCAAGTATTGAAGAGAGGTGTTCCCTAAAAAAAACACTTCAGTGTAAACATGAGTCAAAGTGAATCAGCACAACTATCAACCCTTAGTACTCAGCTTTCAGAGGTATGAGGAAACCCACCATGGAGTGTTTGAAATATTTTAACCCTTTAGGAAATGACACAAATGTAGCAATTAGTTTGCTTGTAGTATACAAGTCTGTTAGTTACAAAATACACGGCACTCTACATAATGCCTAATTAAAACTTACGATTCTGGCAGCTAAGATGAAAATATTTTAGTCCACAAAACTCTGCATGTCTGCTGCTTGTAACACAAGACACTGGCTTATAAGAAGTTTAATTTTGTTCAATTATACAGTTTTCTCTCAAATGACTGTACATTAACAACTTAACCCCTCATGGTTGTAACATGGTCCCATTAAAAGAATGAAAACCAGCTGGTATTAAATTTACAGGAATAGATTAAAAAAAATTTCTAGGTAAAAGAAATAGCTTCCAATTTCTGACACACACATCCTCTTTTTCATGAATGCTGCTTGTCCCAGAGATCAGCAGAAAGCCGTCTTGATAAATCTCCAGAAGGCAATGTTCTTAAACAAACTAAACTACTACACAGAGCCAAAGACTGGAGCTAAACCTTGTTCAGCAGAGACAATTAAATACTTTTATCCCCTCCAGTAAAAGTGAAAAAAATACGGCAATATGTACTTGTAGTTCATTTACTGAATGACAACCTTTAGGAATTGCCTTATTTTTGTAAGAAGACTTAGATATCTTCCTGTAATTCCAAACAGGCAAAAGGAACACATAATCTTGTTCAACAAAACTTGTAAAAGGGTAAGCACAATAACCTCTCCACAAACAATTATTTTATTTCTGCACATCCCACTCCACAGTATGTAATAACTACACATAAATAAGAAAGGACAGAAAAAGATAAATCAAAACAAAAGAATGTTAAATCTAATCTTTCACCATAACATAAGAGTGAAGAATGCACTACTGCATCTACAGGTCTAAAAAGAAAATTCAGTAATAAAAAAAAAGAAACAGCAAATCATAGTTCTTTGGTTTCACTAGTGTTTCACTATCTAAAAATAAAGCCCAAGAACACATAACTGTTCAAACATCATTTTAATCCCAGAGTGCCCTGAAGCCAACTTCTCTTCTTACCAAAAGAAATTAGTGTATTTTCTTTACGTAAATAACCCCAGGTCTTCACTGAAGAATTCTGAAAGAATTGTTCTGGGATCTGCACAGTTCTGTAAACAACCCTTCCTACACTGCTTTTACATTCACATCTAACTATTCAAAGCTTCATTACTAAAACAGACAAATTACTTTCTCTGCAAAAGACCATTTCTCTCTAAATGAGGAACATGGGGTCTTGCTGCCATCAAAGAACTAACGTGCAATTTATTGAGCCGCAGGAACAACTGTTCTTCAGTTTATCAGAGAGGTTTTTACCCGCGTTTTTTCTTTTGTGGCATGCTCATACCTTCAAACAAAACAATAAAGACACTTGAAATGTGAAATCTGTTTCAAGTTCATTATTAATCCTCTTCACAATTACTTTTGTCCCAAATACATAGAACAAAATACTATTCAATTTTCAAGTTACTTCCCATTAAAGGAGCTTTGAAAAAGCAGTTTACTTGAACTGTAAGGTTAGAAGTTTTCAAGACATCTGATAACCTAAAGCACAATATAAACATTCGGCTATTACCTACTTTTCATGGTTTTAGTAATTCATTGAGAAGTCATCTCAGTTTATGTTCTGTCTCTGCTTTATAGATTAATAAGCAATGGCAAACAAAAGCAATTTTCAGGAAAAAAAATTCTTTAAGAGGTAGGCTCTTGTTATGGGAAAAGACCAGTCTATTAAACAGACTTGCACTACATTTGGATTTACTACATTTCCTAGAGGGATTCTGAAAAGGTGTGACTCTAGACCCCACTTATTCCTTAAAAACAAAAAACAGAGAGAAAAAACATTACAACCTTGAAAGAAAGTGCAACTTTCTTTCCACACACACCCCTTACTTACAAGTTTAGCAATTCAAGAGCAGTAGTCTACTAGTAAGAGTAGACTAGTGAATCAGTGAATTAAAGATTACAGTTTAAAAGGCAGCAATGACTACTTTGTACCTTCCTATCTTCACCCAAAGAAAGAAAAATTTATGTACTTCCAGAAGCAGTTCTGTGGAGGACTAAGCGTAAGTATGTTTTGTCTCAAATATTCTGACTTATGACAGGAAAAGTGTGATTGAAACAGAGGGTCCTGTGGAGATAGAGCAGCACTGTTCCGAGCCAGCTCCCTGTTTCTGCTCAGTCCTTCCCAACTGACTTCCCAGAGAAGGGCTAAAAAGGGCTGCCTATGGATGTGCTAACAAAACAGCATGAAAAGTCTCACTTACATAAGAGGCTGCACCAGGTTAATTATAAAAGGAAGTGCATCAGGCCCTCTCACTCTCTTTTTCTGTATCTTTCCCTTGCTTTGTTTCACTATCCCAGCTCTGGACCATCCATGCAGCAGGACCGACTGCAGGAATCTACAGATCGGTGAAATTCTTTGTTCTCTCTCTCTGTTTTCCACCTTAATTTTTCTCATCCCTTGCTTTGTCTGGGCAAAGCACAGATGTCATGTTTTTCCCCACACTGTACAAAATCAGGGGCTTGTTAGCCAACACCTTTTGAGTCTAATAGTGTGGGGTTACCAGAATTATGACAACTGTACAATGAAGCACAAGAACTCCCCTGAGCATGTGGTCTGGTGGCTTCATTTACCCTGGTAAGAATTTACCACAAACATCACACTCCTATCAATGGCTTGTAACAATAAAGTGGTGTCACAGACAGGACTCTTATGAGGTTGAGAGGGACTGAACAGCTCTTGAGCTATTTTTAGCTGAGATGGGTTCAGATATCTCCATCCCTGACTGGGGTACAGGATGGATCAGGAAGAGGGATGAGCAGAACATGACAGCCCAGGAAATGCCCAGCATGGACCCCTTTCCCGTTACGGGAGAGTATGCACTATGCTAATCTTTATACATGGAGTAGTGTGTTGTCATGCTGATGGAAACACAAAAGGACAAAAGGATTCATGACTCCTTACTAAAATGTCTAGATATAGAGAGCAAAAAGAGAGAGGCATTTCTACAAAATTTGGTTGACTCTACAAAAATGTTCATACAGAGAACAAGATGAGACGGGTTTTTTTACTAAAATGTTTAGATAGCAAAAGAGAGACAAATTACTAAAAAATGGTTGCAAAGCATTTGCAAAAACATTTGAAAATCTTGGTTGAGCCTTTATAAAAACATCCACGAGATTTAGCTGACCACTTATAGAGAAGTTTGGATAGAGAGAAAAATGGAAGAGCAAAATTAGAATCTTCGCTGAATATAGAAAGGGACCTTACCAATTACTACACCTTGAGCTCTGCAAGGCTACAGAGCAGGAGAAAGTACTGAGAGATGTGTTGGGTACCATAGCAGGGATTAGAAGCTGGCCTTGGGAATACAAGGATTTACATATGTGCTCAGATAAGGAACTAATATGTGAAATGAAGCAGCAACATTAGGCTGCTATATTTTTAGAAACAAAGAGAGTGATTCACCCAGCAAAGGAATCAAAAGTAGTGAGGGATGAGAAGGATGAGGAGAAGGAGAGAAGCACAGAAGTGTTGGGCAAGAAGACAAAGACAGCTGTGGAAAAGGCTGAAGCCAGAGAAGTGGCTATAGGAAACACATTAAGTGTAGGCAGCAGCTGCTGCAGAACAGAAAGAAGCTGCAGAAGAGGAGGCCAAGGGATACAGAGAATCTGAGGTTTCCATACCAGTAAGTGATCCTTGTGAGTCCTGATCCCTCATCCAGTGGGCTGCCTATTGGTCAAGGGGTTTGGGTTTCCTGGAGAGGGAGAGCAGCCCTCAGGAGATGGAGTTCCTTGCTGTTGAGAGTGATCAGGAAAAGAGGCTGAAAGCAGAAGGGCTGTTTGCTGTCAAGCACGGTCACATTAGCAGGCTTCAGGCATCACTTTGGGATGTGTATGACAGAATTTTTCATGAGGAACTGCAGGATGTAGAATTTGGATTCGGGACCCCTAGTAAAAACTGGAACCAGAGATGATGGACAGGGTCAGCAAACTGCTACAAAACAGTGCCATATAAGGTAATCAAAGTTATTGCAGGGTAAGTTAAATGTGGAGAAGGACAATGCTCTGTGTATTCCCACCTCAAATATGGAGATTTGGACTAATCCAAGTGGAAGCTGTTAGTCCAGGCACAGGCAAAAGCACACAGTTTTAAAGCAGTGGTTCAGGTATTTACCCAAGCCCAGTTCCACACAGCGAGAAAACGGCAGCCAGTTTACTTCTCCAGTGGTACAAGAATGGGCCATGGCAAACAGAATCAATTGTATCTTTCACAAAAGGAAAGACAGAGATCCAATTAAACTTAAGCACTACCCAGGACAATCAGTTGTAGCAGATTTCTTCACTACTGGATCAGTGACTTAAGATGCCTTTCAGAAGCTATTTGTGGATAGCTACCAATGCCCATGATAAGAAGCATTGTGTTTACACCAGTGGATAGTACCTTCTTTCTAACCACTGGTTTAGGACAAGGCATTTTTCTTTCTTTTCCTACAGGAGCTATGACAAAGCAATGACTGATGTAAACATCAGGCATTTTGACTGCATGTAGCTATTGCTTTATAATCTGTACCTACTGCTACTGGCCCAAGATGTTTCAGCAATGTGTCCTTTTACCTTCATCCTGGTAAACATGAACTATTGTAGTAAGACTTAGCTTGGGAGCTACTACAAGAATTTGTAAGAATATGGAGGCCTCACAGCCAAGTGCTTTGCCTTGCCATGCCCTGCTTCACACAGGAAGAAATTAAAATTCTTTCTGTTGCCTGTAAGTTTGTCAGCTTTGATGTTTACTACTTGTAACACCAGACCTGAAGACCTTCCTTCAAACAGGGTTCCTACTTGGTATTAGAACTTTGACATTTTTCAGTGTAGTACCTGATGGTAGGAATTAGCCTGCCACAGAGCCACAAATAATTATCCTAAATCTTACTGACACTTTTAATTGAAGAATGTCGAAATATAAAGCCCCTTTGGGGTTGGCTTGGAGGAGTTCAGATGAAAAATCTTATTCCTAACACTAGAATACTATGACGGATGGAAATGTGCTGTCTGAATTCCTTCCCTGTGTCCTATCAACGGTCAATTTAACAACCCCTTGGAGATGGATGCACCATTAGCACACCCATTATTGAACAAGCATTACATGGGATGCTCAGCCTCGCTGAAGGGGAGTGCTCTGTCACCATCCACAATGCTACAACTTCAAAGATGGGGTAAGCTGCTGACCAGATTGCTGAACTATTACAATCACTGCAACAAAAGAACTGGTTCAATGAATCAAGCCTTGGATGCCAGATTTCTTCTGTTTTGAAATCATGGGGTGGAAAAGTGTTTGACACAAATCGGGATTATAATATTGGTAGGATTTCTGGTTTTAATGATGAGCATAGACCTTATTTGCAACTACGATTAGCTGCTTACTGTCTTCTGTTAACTCCCTCTGTTTTCTAGCCCTCTGTCCCATACATAGAGATCACCACAGCCAAAGATGAGCCATATGCCCAACCAATAGTAAGGAATATTTGAACCACTGGGTGCTTGCATAAGCACGTTTTTGTCTCGAACTTTCTGACTGTTCTGGCAGGAAAGCTGTATTTGGAAGAGAGGGTCTCGCTGGGGGTGGGGGGCAGCGCAGTGCTGAGCCAACTCCCTGATCCACCCGGAGACTTGTGCTCGGTTCCCTGTCCTGCACTCACTCCCTGGAGGAGGGCTCCAAGGGCTGGCTATGCATCCAAGAACAAAACAGCACAAAAAATCTCATTTACATAGGAGGCTGCACCAGGTTAACTATGAAAGGAAGCAGATTGGGCTCCCCTGCTCTCTTTTTCCTCTCTTTCTCTTTCACTGTGTCACAATTCCAGCTCTGGACCAGCCACACAGTGGTCTGACCAAGGCAGGATCTAAGGACTGGTGATATTCTTTGTTCTCTTCCTTGTCTGCCTTTATTTCTCTTCTCCCTCACTCTGCCTAGACAAAGCATGGCTATCATTTTCTATTCCATACTCCATACTGAAGTTTATTGTGAGAGTGGAGCATTGTGGAAGTGTTGTGGTTTGTGATCCAGCACCTTTGAGTAGTGTGTTAAGAGAGTTAAGAGTTTATTAAAGTGTACTTTAAAAACTACAGGCTTGTTACCCAGCACTTGTGGAAGTCTTCAAATGTAAGGGCTTGTTAGCCAACATCTTTGAAGTATAAATAGTGGGCTGGTTGATCACACAAAAAAGCACAAGAGCTCCCTAAAGTGTGTCCAGTGTCTTTGCTGAATCCTGATGAGAATTTATAATGAACATCATGGACCCTACTGATGGGTAATGACATGCTCAAGCAGAAATTCCTCTAGCTAGTCTTTTGGTAGTGGTTAAGCATCTGCAGAGGAGGTAAGTTTGAGCAATGGAGAAACATGTCAAACGGAAAGAGAAAAATAATGAAGGAGAAGGAAGAGTTGAAAAGTCAACAGGAGGTTTAAGTCAAGTACAGGTCATGTAATAAAAGTAGTAAATCTAACAGTAAGAAGTAGTGAGCAGGAAAGGTAGAGCTTTTACACACCAAACAGCTATTGCTACAGAACCACCTGATCACAAGAAATCAGTTTGTATACTAAAAGACCAGCAGAAACGTACAAACACCACTACACAGCGCTGAACTGATAAAGCCCAGTTCTTAAGAGTTTCATTACAGTTCTTTAAAAAGTCTATACCGACCTCTTAAACTGGAATGTGTCCCTAACCAGAACAGGCCATAATGAACTAAGTGAGATTAAAAGGAAGATTCTGGAACTGTAGCTGTTCTAGCAAAATGCATTTAAGTATAAACATTACACCTCACAATGCATACACTGCATGACCCTCGGACCTCACATATGAAAACTGTTGCAGCTATTTTTTTTACACAAGTCCTGAAGCCACCCTAAGCACCATAACAGGAACGTGCTTATATCATTTTGTCCACAAGGGAAATACAAATTCAACACAATTAAAGAGTTTGAGTCAAAAGAGCACTTGTAAAAAACACTTACTTTTAACATCAGAAGAACTCCTGAAAGCTACTGCATAAACACAGCCATTCATTGCACTTGAGAGAAACCCACACAGTCCTCCGGCACTAGAGTATATGGTTACCATTGACACACTAAACATCTGGCATAGGAGATGTCTCGCTGCTCCTAAGACAACAGCAGGGCAACAATGGAATGCTACCATAAGGAATGCAAATACAATTTTAGGATACTGCAGGAGAAATTACAACAACCACACCTGCCAAGGGTAACTACTTAAACTGTAACATAAACATAATTCAAGTAACCCCATTCAGGAAGACTCAACTTGAACTACAAGAGGTGCAAAACAGAGAGGAAGTTAAGAGTGTCTCATCTACAATAACAAAACAAGGACTAAGCATAGGCCTAATGACTGCTCTGAAAGCACAAAAGTGTCAGAGAAAACAAAAGCTTACATTAAAAAAGGAAAATTATTATATGCCACTGTATCTGTAACCGTTAGAAAAAAGTCCTGGCACTGTCTCAGAGAGGAGAAGAACAGAAAAAAATCCAAAATCTAAATAAATCCTACAGTTTGATGCAACTGCGTTTAGCAGTCTGAACCTTGTCATTCAAAACCCATCGAATCTGGAAATAAGTATGCATCTGAAATACATACTGAAATAAAGAAGAGAGAACCTTATTAAAAGAATCCACTAGTTCTACCTGCTAATAAATGTATTTTTATTCTACTGTGATGACACAAGTTCAGTGTTGATTTTCATTACGATTCCTTCATCTGTTTTTCATTGCAAAGACATTATAGTTTTTCATGCCACTAATGCAAGAAGACAAATGGAAAAGTTCACTACATATTCAGAGTTCTTTCAGCACTAGTAGTAAGTAACAGATATACTTAACTATATTGGTTCTTTAGTGACTTCAGGCTAAGTTACTCAAAGTTACTTCAAGCTTTTTACTCAGTTGAAAACAAGCAACTCTAAGATTGGAACTGAAAAAGTAAATGTTGCCAATTAATGGTATCATCTGTGACAGAGGAAATGGGTTGAAATGGTAGCCAAGCTTACTAAGTTGCATATATAATAAGAATGCTTTTACCAAAACCGATCAGATAAAAAAGTTCTCCTGCTCTACATGATCAAGTAATTAGTGCTTAAAAAACCCCACTATCTTGCAATGTATTTCTAAATGTGCTTTGCAGTAGACAGCCTTTAACTAGATGAATTCTCAGACTATTTTCAACTTTCACCAGACAGAATAAGTTCAAGATACGTTAAAACAAAATGAGTGTAAATCTGATTTAACACACAATAACCCTCAAAACTGTATCCAATGTTGCTCTCTCAAGCCATAACTTGCATGTTTTAAAAACTTTTACTACTCCCCAAAAATATCTTTTACAAAGCAAGGAGAGTGATACCAGTATTTTTCAGGAGTTTACGCTTGTAATGCTTTTCAGATTTCTTATCTAAAGCTATGCATTTCTGTTCCCACAGTTTACCTTTCACTTTATGAAACCATACTATGTAAAAAGTTCGGTGCTACTACAGCAACATGAAACTAACTGGAGTCCTAAATGTCCTTCAATGATAAAAAGTAACCAAGTGAATTTCATAATGACAGACTTCGGTTATGAAAACAGTCATTTACCTAGCAGTTAAAAAAAAATCCAGAAGCAAATTATGGTGTTACCAAAGTAGTTCTGAGGACTGAGAAAAAGCCGAACAATAATGTATTAACACAATATCCAAAAGTATCATGTTTGCAAGTGAAGTAAACATATTACACAGCATTGCAAATAAAACATGTCTACCAAAGTGATGTGTAAATACCAACAGTTAAGAGATGAAAAACACTCGGGGCCAGGAGTGTGGACATTAAAACAAATGAAGTGTCAAGAATTTCTAGAGTTTCTCTGTAGTCACCTGATGTTAAGATTCACAGTAAATTTGTTGCTCCTCTACTTGCTGCACAACAAAGGAATCTACTAAGATGACTGTTGCAGAGCACAGCCCTGAAGCAGCATTAAACCATCACTGACTTTGCAAACATAGATCTAGCCTTAAAAACAGTGACAACAATTGAAAACTGTTTTTACTCCATATGGCCAAACTACACCATTACATGTATCACTAACTGCTTTTATCTAATTCAGTGAGATCATACAAAACTATTAAAGGCTTCAATTAAAGAAATCAAACCATTAACATCTGAAAAGAAAAATCTGATTAGTTTCTCATCCCAAATCCTTTAAAAAAGTATTAACTTACCAGCTTAATTGCCACATAGTCATTTGTGTATAAATTTTTTCCTTGAAAAAAGAACAAAAACAAGAATGTGAGACACTGGCTTTTCTGTTCAAGTAAATGCCATTTAAACACCAAGAAAGTCTTTAAAACATTTTTCATCTAAGGTGCTAGGTGTTCTGGCAGTGACTTAGGAAATGTGGGTTTATTAGTCCAATACCTTACTTTAAAAAGAATTTTTCCTTCAACAGTGTAAAAGGTAGAAATTTCACAGAGAGTTTCAGATATTTCATCAAGTTTGTGAAATTTTTATGACCTAAAAAGGCTTGAAAATTGGTGAATCACAGTAACTGGAATGTGATATTCTACATTTTCATATTTATTGCTGAAAACTATTTGAAATTTATTTTTAAATTACCATATAATTTTGAAACAATAGCCACTAATTAACACTAGAATTAACTAGTTAATGAATTAGCTGAGGCCCTTTTTTTTCCTCAGTTACAAAATTTACTACACTAAGAGTTAGGACAGGACAACAACATTCCTGATAGGCTTACGCCACTTGGAAAATATTGCTGCTGCTTAAAAAGGGATTCTATAATTCAATAAGAACTTTTTAATAAGCATCCCTTCAAGCTGTATGCAATGACTAAAATGTTAAACAAGTTTTATAGGTGTAAAATTAAAAAGTAGCAGATAAAGAATAAATTAAGGTGCCACTTCCAACACTTTTTGTTTCTTTACAATCTTCAAATGCATTTAGCATATATTATTATTAATGATAATCCTACTTTTTTCTCTGTAGTATTACTCACGTCTGAATTTCCCATGTTTAGCTCAATTTTGTTAAAGAAATCAAATGGGAAAAGACATGAACCATGTCTAAAAAGTTCCCTGTGAAGACAGTTAAACAGAATCATAGAACATTCTGATTTGGAAGGGACCCACAAGGATCATTGAGTCCAACTCTTAAGCGAATGGCCCATGCAGGGACTGAACCCACAACCTTTGTGTTACTAGCATGATGCTCTGACGAAGTGAGTTACACCAACAGTCAAAGACTGATTTCAACTCTAAGTACTCTTGTAAAGCTGAAACAAGATGCATTAAAAACTTGCATCTTTTTGTGGCTCAACTTAACAAAAGAAAACAAATTACATGAGGGCTTCACAACAACAAACATGTAATCAATATAAGCAGCATGCAATAATCTGTCCCACAAAAGGATATGTACTCCAAGACCTATCTAGAGACTAGAGTGGATATCCAGGCATCCTAAGTATTTCTTATCTGATGATCATATCATTTTTGATAAAACGTGTACTTTACTTGAAGTTGTTTCTGTGTCTTTGCACGGTATTACAATCTATAAGACACTAATAAAAACTCTTGCAGGAGCCCTGCTCATTCCATCTCTTAGACATATACATCACCTACTTTGAGTAAGTAACAAATCCAGTTACGGTTAAGCAACTGGATACTGAGTTCCAAAAGCCGTAATGACATGCTTATTCTGAAGTAGTATTAGAAAGAGCACTAACTTTCCAGGTGGTCAGTTAAGACAACAATCTCTTTAAAATACAGCAGACACATATATATGACATCACTGCTGATCTGTCTATAAACACACAATAAGTATTGAGCAATGCATCACTTGAAACAGCAACAAGTTCTTTCTTACTACCTTATCAGTTTATCTTAACTATATCCATTTAAATTAACTATAACAAAGAGCCTTAAAATTAACAGCTCAATATCCAAACCAATTTAGTCCTTTGCAAACTAACAGTTGAATATCATAGACAGTAACTTGCTACACACAGCCATTTGATCCACAAGCCACAACTGAAGTCTGACCACTGCTTTCTTTTGTAGTGGAAGAACTACAACAGCTCCCGATACATAACTGAATTTTTATCTTCTGAGCACAACTTCATCACCCTACAACTTTATTCCTCTTTTAAGTCCCTCAGGTTTAACCTTAGGATACATGCTCAAAATATATTCCCATTTGCAGAAGTGCACATAAAAAACTAAGTGCTTGTGTACATCTTCATAGGGTCCATACTATGTACTTGATACTGCAGCAAAGCTAATGAAAAAATAAAAATTTTATATCAGAATCTATAATAACAATATTAACACTTGCTTTCAGTAACTTACATTTAAAACATCTTACCTCACAAACAACAATAAACAGGCATTTGAAATATCTAGAATATATGCAAAACCCGCAGATACTAAAATGAGAAAGGCTGCACTTGTCCTGGTGACTGCTGTAGAACAGTACACTGCCCTATAATCTTCTCCCTATTTCTTTTACTTACTTGTTCTATTTTATTTCAGTACTATGGAACTGTAAGTCTTAACTAATTTAATATTGTATTAGAAATGAAATACATTCTTCCACTGTAACAGCTGCAAGTAAATTAATCAGGTATTAATTTTTAATTAGCTCTGTACTTTGTGACCAAAATAACAGACAGACAAAAAATTAACTTCACTAGTTTGCAGTTGCCTTTATGTAAAATTAATCTTGTTGGTTTGATTTAGTTCATTGAGAGGTTTGAAACAAATTATGCTTTGAAGGCAGTATACAAAAGTTTGAGAACTGAAGAGGACCAATTTTTCAGCTTGATTCGTGGACTGCAAAGGCACATATGCAGCACTGCAGAAGTCAAAATGTATCAATTTTGTTTAACTATTAATAGTAATAACAAGAGTACCTATTACTGGGACTGAAAAATTCAGTGTCCTAAGTCAGAGGTGCAGCAATACCGTCTTTAATCCCTTCAGAGTATTAAATTTGCTAAGCTTTTTACATCCTGACAGCCTCCAGAATGCACTATATTAAAAACAAATTATATTTTATGCAAGCACTATATCACAGAAATTTTCTGAAGGGCAATGAGTATTAGTTCTACCATAGGCAAAGATCAATAGAAACAATACCTATATAGCCCATCCTCTTTTTAAATATCTAACTTGGAAACTCACCTCTATTTAATGCATGAAGCACTTTAACCCAAGCCTTCTAACAATACTAGAATAAATTCTTGTCATTAAGTGTCAAGCTGTATTTATTAACACATACAGAATTTACACATCTTGAAAACCCTGGCTAATCATGCTGTCCATCCTGGAAATACAAGTCCCCAAAATTAAACATAAAGTCTTCCAAAAGCACACACCCATCAGTGTTTATTTTAATAAATGATAAAATTTCCAGCTTTGCTGCCCCAAATTCTTCAAAACTCTATAGATCCTTCTCAGTCTGTACCTTCTCCACCATCTGATTTTCAGCCATCTGTTCAGCAGAGAACTAGAGCAACTGCATTACCCCAGATTTTCTCTACAGATGGATTCTCACTGCCCTGTTTAACAGCAACTCAATGTTTAGCCTCACTACATTAGAAAAGAAACCAAGGAATTACCGTGCTGCCTGCTATTAAAAATGCTGTGGTATCTGGTACAGTATCTCCATAAGATCTGCCACACCTACAGGCAGGGATGTGTCTCATACATTTAGCCCTAAATATACAACAATAAAGTGTTTCTGGAAGTTAGAAGAGACAGCTGCAATAACCATGATGTAGCTTCCAGCGTCTTGGAAGAGGAAACTGAGTGAACTTAGGAGAGCACTGCATATAGTTAGAAAACACTTTAGTCCCAGGAAGTATCCTGCTATACAGTTTCTCATGTCATCAAGCTTCCACTGGCTGTGGTAAAGCCACAAAATATGGACTGAATATGCTTTGCACATCTGAAGCTTTGTTGGGGGTTAGGTTTTCTTTTTTCCTTTCCTTTTGTATAGAATTTTTTCCCATTGAGTTATTAAGTACTGGATACTTAAGAAAAACAAAGAACTGTGGCCAAGCCCTAGAGAAGAGGGGCTGATAAAGGGCAGGGGTAGGGGCAGCATAAGTACTGGATATTTAAGGAAAACAAAGGACTGTGGCCAAGTCCCAGAGGAGAGGGGCAGATAAAACGCAGCACCAGGAGAGCTGAAGCTGCGCTTCCGAGGGGAACAGGAGGAGCTGCTCTGCCTTTTTGGGGGAGAGAAGAGTCTCTGCTGCTGCTGGACCCTTTTCACATGGAGCTGTTTCTTCTGCTGTGAGTGAACCCCTGTTCTGAACTGAGACCTATTTTACCATCTGCTCGGGGGGCCCGGGATCCTGAGCCAGCCTCTNGCCTACCGAGACGTCCTACTGCCCCAGTTTGCTGTTTTCCGAGAGTCCTGCTGAGGCGCTGGGATCGACAGCATTCCTGAAGCAAAGCCTGCCTGTCCTCCACCCCTTCCCCTCCCGGCCATGCCACGTGTATGCTGGAGCTCACGCCACAGCGCCCCCTGCAGCCACAGGGGAATCATCGCATCTGCCCTGCCCACCCAGCGCCACCAGCGTCCCCTGCCGGCTGTGACCATCACTGCACCCAAGGGAAAGTGCCTGCAGGCCCAGAGAGCTGGGACCAGGTTCTTGTTTGTTTTGTTGTTAATACCGTAAGTGTTGGGTTTTTTTGTTCACTTTACTATAAATACTAGCAAAGAACTGTTATACCTATTCCTATATCCTCGCCTAAAAGCCCCTTAAATTCAAAATTACAAGAATTCGGAGGGAAGGGGTTCACATTCTCCATTCCAAGGGAGGCTCCTGCCTTCCTCAGCACATACTTGTCCTTCAAACCGGGACAGATTTTAAGGCAGTTTGAAGAGCTGCATGGTATTCATACAGAAATTTTCTTCCCTAGAGTGTATAAAAATGGCCTTGAATAACGTAAACTGAAATAAAGAAATAAGGATCTTACCTAACCGTAGCTCTCCAAAATTACCGCATCCAATTTTTTTACCAACTCTGAAGTTAGGGCCAACCATTAGCACTCCAGAACTTGAAGAACCAGTTCCACGAGGATTATGGCATGATCTCCCACTAGGCCGTGCCATTCTTTCATCTGGTTTGTCTTTCTTTTTATTTTCCATGTCAAGTTTGCAGTACTCCACTTTGATTTATTTTTCTCTTTACAAATTAGTATAAGCAAATTCCAGTTGGACAACGTGAGAATGAAAACATCATGAATGAAGTGCCCAGCTGGTTACTGTCACCAAGCAATCAACAGCAGCATGTTCATCCTGTTTCCAAAGCCTTGGTGGTATCTGTAGTAAAATGTATTTCCAGAATGTACAATACCAGAAATATTTCCTAGTCTGTAGAGGAATTCTGTTGAAAGAAAAACAAAGTTATTCAGGACACTAAGATTCTTGTACAAGATTACCTTTCCTTCAACTAGTCACACGATTAAACTATAACTATTTATATTTGCTTTACAGATCTATGAAAAGCACAACTTTAAGGTTAATTCTATTTCTAGTATGTAACAGCAAGAGATATTGCTGTGACTGAAGTGTGCCAAAATTTCAACACTTCAAGCAACAGTTATTTTTGAAAAAGCAACAAAAAAGCCCTATAAAACTTCTTCCTGGATAAACATACTTGAAAGTGACACTTGGACACACTCACTCCACCATATGCCAGCTCTACAAAAGAAAGCATTTTATTTATTTTCCCTCAAATAGTTGTTTCCCTCAAATCTGTTGTTTTAAGCAAATGCTCAAGCTGCACAGCTATTGAAGTTATAGAAACATATTGTATTTTCTGAACTGTAATTTCTGAGGCACAAATTATAAACTCATGGCAAGGACACTTGAGTTCTTTCAGTAACCCCTAAAATCCAAAAATAAGTTACATTTACTTATTTTCCCCCACTCTACTTGAGCCATAAATTTGTTTCCCTGCTCCCCTTCTCCCTAGTTTAGCATCATTCCCTAGACACTACTTCCTACATGGATTTCAGCAAAAACAATGCTATCTTACTACTGTAATAAAGAACCCCAAGAAGGCTTTTGTTTTTAAATCTCAGCTATAAGAACACTGGGTATTGTTTTCTATTTGATGACAGTCGCATAAAACGCTATAGTTCAGAAGGTTCTATACAGGCAAAATTCCACGATGAGTTAAATACCTGCCCAAAATTATTTTCCTACATTTGCTTCAATATTGGGAATACACTGGAGTAATGGAAAACATCCTCTGGAAAAATGTCTGCCATGTGCTACAGCCTACTTTAGAGGTAGTCACCAGGAGCTTATTTTTAACACTTTGAGCTGAAGACACTTTCATTTTGTAAACCAATTTCTCATAAAGTAAAATTATTCCTCATGTCATAGCTTACCACAACATTTCAAAAATCAAAGAGGTAGTAGTGAAAATACACCAAATAATATGAACAGTCACATGACTAATTGCATCTGCTAAATCATACATAGTTATAGCATGGTTATAATAGACGGTATTTTAAAACCATTAATCAACAGCTGACTAACCTATTACCTGAACAATGAAGTACATGGAAATTTGCTTGGCAAAGAAACATGACCACAATACTGTGGAAGGCTTGTTCTGAGAGCAATCAAAAAACACAAACGCAGAGTCCAATCCAAAATTACTTGCTTAATGCCAGGGAAAAGAACTTCAGAAATGAGTAATGAATGCTGTGGTGTTTTACGGTATAGACAGAAGTGTTTTAGAGAAAAAGACAGGCACATTATTACAAAATCTTGGAGGTTTTCAAGTACCACCACCAGATACCCTAAATTTACCTTCTAAACCACAGATCTCAAAGAAGCAGACTCAATGGCAAGCAATACATAATTTTCCCTGACCCATTATGCTACAAGAGCGAGGGAAGAAATAAGAAAGCCAGACATTAAGTGTGTTGAAGTAGAACTTCAAGGTCACCATTCAGCTCTTAGAAAGAAGGTCTGCACATTTGATGCAACAGAATGCAACTAAATATTTTAGGTATCAAAGAATGTAAGTCTTATGTTCCATATCTTACTGGTTTCTTCAGTAGAACTAACAATAAACAATCCTAGAATTTTTAGTGTACCAAATACATTACAAACAACATCAGTTTTGATTCCCAGAAATGTGTCTATTACATGGACAAATCTATTACACAGGAGCTTATGTCCTTCCCTTTCCTCCTGCTGAACCAACAGATACTCCAGTTACATTACAGGTAAGCTTTCTTTTATAAACTGAAATTAGTACCTTTTTATAAAATGCCTGCTAAACAAACAACTCCCACATATTCTTCCCTCACTACATATCAAAACGAAGACAGGCAAGCGTTCCTGTGACAGTTTCTCCAGGACACAGGGGTTCTCTTACAACATCTTCCTAATACAATAATCTGCAACTAACTCAAAATAAGGACAGCACTTTTGACTTTCTTCATACTGAAGTTCCTGTACAACATTTTATGATGTATTTACCTTAAAGATACAAAAATTTTTGGTGGTTATATTTATTTGTATTGCACTTACCTATGACAGTGTTATAATGTTGATGGCAATATCTTTTCTTCACCATAATGCTCACATTCTAGAGGAAAAGCACCAAAAGGCAAAGAGACATATATATGTAGTATTTGCAATTACTTAGCATGTTAAAATTTCTGATACAGAATTAAAGTACAGTTTTTGGAATTGCATTAGTTTTATTAAGACTGTTAAGGAAGATGCAGCAGATTTGTCTCAAAGACTCAACATAATTTTTACGGCTCAGAAGTCAGACATTATTCAAACGTGTGCATCATCTGAAGTGAAAAAGTAATACATACGGTGTAAGCATTCTAAATTATCTGCAAAACCATTTTCTTGCTATGTGATAGTTATGGGCAGTCTGTCTGAAAAACATGCTATCCTCATTTCACAGCTTGATTTTCTGTTCAATTTTCATTTTTTCATTTCTGCCTACATAAATTAGCACACTTAAACCACAAACTTCAGACCAACATCAGGGAATATTGTTAGGATTTAAATAATTGTTCTTAGTTCAAAAAAAAACATTACTAAATATCAGGATAATGGCAAACACACCATCAAAGCCAAGCTTACAAAGTAATATCATAGGAGTGAAACTACTATGTTCAAGTATGAAGAGAAGGCAAAAGAAGGTATCAAAAAATTAAAGTCAAAATGATGTTACATAGAAGTAGAAGTAATTAGATCTCAACTATAAAATAAATCTATAATCCATATATGTGCATGCCCTGAGAAGGCAGCCCCTAGGCTTTGGCTTCTTCCATGGAAGACCAAGGACCACATGTCAGTTATCCCAGTTATATGCTCTCTGTTTGCCTTGTATGGCCATGTTCTGTATCCCGTAACCCCACTCGTAGTCAGCCCGTTGGCCGGCATGCCCCCCAGTTTACCATACTAGATTGATTTCCAGTAAGTTCTCGGTTCTCTTGTTTCTCCATGGGTTCGCCCCTCTGTCTGTTCTCCCCAGCCTGCTTCCCCATTGGGGTATGCACTTGTTCTCCCGCCTGCCCTTCCCGTTGATTGGTCCGTGCCACTTGACTCCTCCCCCATTTGCACCCATACTGAAACCTGGACCCTCCACCTCTCCTTGTCTTCATCCCTGGACTCTTCCAGTGTGTGGATGGGTGCTGAGGTCCACCACTGCACAGCCATCAACCTCCGCCACTAGTAAACGCTGCTGGGAACCCATATGAAGACCCCTCCTGCCTCCGTAGCCTTATTTCCACCAGCTGCATGTGTGAGAGTCGTGTGCCTTCTCCACCCTGACCAGAGCGCCTTCCCTGGTGGAGACACTTGCAGGAAGGTTGCAGTGTCAAGCAGCCTGCGCGGACACCACAACACATATAGACTGAAGATAGAAAGTAAACCAAGACTGGAGGAAAGCAAGTCATTTCAGAGTAACTGAGATGCATAAGTAACAACAGCTACCAGAGGTTCCACTTTTCTTCGTGTAATCTGATGGACTTTTCCAAGCACTACAGAGAGACTGCCCGAAAAATAAGGAGAGGCACAGTGAAGACAAGAAAAGTGACAATAGGGTTTCAATTGACTTACAAGTCACACACCTAACACCTGCGGAAGTATACCTAGATCACAGCTATAAATTTACACATCTCTCCCAGTTAACACTACTGAAGACTATCCGCCAAGTAAGAACCCTATTCTGTAGCAACAACTCTCTAGGACACTACATAAGGCAGAATAAAAGAATTGTTCATTTAAGCATGTTCTTTATACATACATTTCTCAAATGCCTGATCCTGCAGCAGCAGCACCACTGTAATTATATGCAAGCTTACATATTCCAAAGTGTTGTCATGAGTTGTTCATACTCAAGTGTGTAAGTGATCTTTAAAATAAAAACTTACTATCTATGTCATCCCTTTTTCATGTTCCAGATTTACTCCTAAATAAACTAATTAAGAGAACATTAAAGTAGCTAAATAGAACGTTCCACTGCCCAGGAATGACAAACTTAAATGAAACATGCAATCATAACTGCTCCCTAAGGTAACATAAGCATTACCCTTCACATTGTAAATACAAGATCATACATCACTGCTAGTATCAGTATACTAACAATTTTCTCTATTTTAAAAAAAAGCATACAGTAGCAAAAGAGCGAAGGAGGAAAATAAAAAATTAATAGAGCTTTCAACTAGATTGGAAGAAGGAACAGGACATAAACAGTTTTGACAGTGATAACCAATGGGATGGTATGCCAAAACTCAAGGAACTGAGTGCCAATGAGATCCTTACCCTGGTCCATGAGGTGTCAGCTACTACAGATCACATGCAAAATGTTTCTACACCAACACACACAGCACGAGGACCACCGCTGCAATAAGTGAAACCTGGTGGGATAAGCCCTGTGACTGGAGTGCCACATTGGATGGTCACAGGCTCTTCAGGAGGGACAGGGAGGGCAGACGAGGTGAAAGGCCTGGAATGCAGCCTCAAGTCAGCAATGGCAGGGTGACAGTCACTGAGTAAGGATTAAGGGACAAAAAAATAATGCGGATGTAACTGTGGGAGTCTACAACAGGCCACCTAGCCAGGGCAATTATTCCAGTGAATTATTCTTTGAGGAACTAAGGGACACCTTCAAATCAACTGCCCTTGTCCTTACAGGAACATATTGGATGTTAACTGGGAGCATCACACAACTGGCACAAATAGGCCCAGAACAGTCCTAAATCTGGACAGCCTTATGATACAGCTGCTAATGAAGCCAGCTAGGAAAAGTGCCCTCCTTGATTTGTTGCTTATTAACAGGAAGGATCTCATGAACGAAGTGGTGACTGCTGGCCACTTTGGCCACAGTGACCACAATGCGATCAAGTTTAAAATCTCTGTTGTCAGGAGGAAAAGTGACAGCAAAATTTCAGTCCTAGGAATGACAAGAGCTGACTTCAAGCTGTTTAGGGAACCAGTAAGGTGCCCTGAGAAAATGCTCTTGAGGGTGCTGGGCTCCATCAGGTCTGGTCATTTTTTAAGCACTACCTCCTAAGGGCAGAGGAACAGGCAGTTCCAAAATGTCAGAAGTCAAGCAGAGGAGGCAGAAGGCCAGCTTGGCTGAGCAGGAATCTCCTCTTGAAAATAAGGCAAAAAAGTGAGGTGTACGTCCACTGGAAGCAAGGTCTGGTGAATGGAAGGACTACAGAGATGCTGCAACCCGTGACAGGACCTGAGGGAATGGGCTGAAGTTGTGCCAGGGGAGGTTAAGGTTGGATATTAGGAAGAGTTCTTCACCCAGACGGTGGCTGAGCAGAACAGGCTCCCCAGAGAAGCGGTCACAGCATCAGCCTGACAGAGCTCAAGAAATGTTTTGACAATGCTGTCGCGCACATGGTGCGACTCTTGGGGTTGTCCTGTGCAGTGCCAGGAGCTGGACTTCAAGGCACGTAAAATTCACTCAGACTTCTGGCATTTTCACACCTCTGCAGTTTTTCACCTCTCAAGTGGCTGTTCACATACTTCTAATCACAAGGGCTCATGATTTTTGGCAATGACAGTAATTTAGAAACACATCTTCTCCTCACGTCTTCTAGAAGAGTGCAGAGAAAGTTTCTAGTGCCTCTGCCACAGATTTCCAAGAGACTTCCTCTAACATTACATGTAGTTTTTATGGGATACTTCACCTACTACAAGGTTCTTAACTGAGACAGAGAACAGTCATGTTCACTTTCCAATGTTACAAATACATTGGGACTGCAGAAAAAAATCATACAAGATTCCATCCAACAAAACTCCTTTAGAAATACTTAAGAGTAGAAAATCTGAAATTCATACTACAAATCTGAAACCACGCAAGAGCTTCATTGCAAGAAAATACAAAACTTAAATATCTACTCAACTATTTCTGCTATTTTTGTAAGTCTCATGGAAAGATTGACCTGTTCTTTCTAACTTAGTTATTACTGTATCATTTTCATTCATTTTTATATACATGTCTCCATACAACAGAGGAAATTCTCAAAATTCCACATTCACAGCAAACAGGTTCATAATTAGAGATCCCTTAAAAGTTTAGGACAGCAGTTTCTAACCCTGAAAGAGTTTTCAGATAGAACTTTAATTGGAAAATATCGCTAACATGATATATGGTTTAGCTAGATAATGAAAAATAAATATTTAATGATTGAAGAGTGGATTTCATTATTTTCACTTTAGTCCAATAAGAGAAATTCAGGTTTTCACATGACTTTCATGTGACCCAAAGAAGCTGAGTTCCTATTCCAATGATTTATATTACAAATAAATGTCTGTAGCTTTATTTTTTGTATATTTTCCTAAGCAAATTCTAAAATAAAAAGTTGTTAAATGATTCCCTGCATAACTCAATTAAATATAACTAAATTACTACTTCACCACTTTTCAGATTTCAGAAGCAGAAAAACTATGCAAAATCATTAGCACTTCAGTCAAAACTTGTTGGGGGTTGGGTTGTCTTTCCTTTTGTTTCCTTTTAACAGTATAGAATTTTTTTCCATTCAGTTGCTAAATAGCCTTAATTACTGAGTACTTAAGAAAAACAAAGGCTATACCTAGGCCTAAAGAAAAGGCCCATCTATGTTTACTGTTCTGTCGGGGAGTTTTTCTCTCGAAGGGGGCGGGGGGGGTGGAGGAATATCTCGAGAATTGGGGACTGGCTTTCGGAGGAGGACACGGGAAGAGACAGCTCTGCAAGAGAGAAGTTTTTTTTTTCGCTGCTGCTGCTGGAGCCCTGGCTTGGAGCTGTTTTCTTCTGCCTCTTGGGTGAGCCTCTGCTTGTGAGAGCAGCCGCTGAGCCTGTTGTCATCTGCTCGGGTGCCCGGAATCCCTGAGCTCGCCTCTCCTCGCTGGGCTAGGAGCCGGGCGGCTGCTGCCCCCCGCCCCCACCGCTCCTTCGGCACTGCTCTGGGTTTCACTGCGCTGCAGCCCCGCTCCCCCGCCTGCCGAGACGTCCTGCCGTCCCAGTTTGCTGCTTTCCAAGAATCCTGCTGGGGCACTGGAATCGACTGCTCCAAGGAGGTTTGTGAAGCAAAACCTCTCTTCCATTTTGTTTTCCCCTGCTGACTGAACCACCATAGCACGTGCTCCCTGCCGGCTGTGACCATCACTGCACTGAGGGGAGGGGAAGTGCCTTCAGGCCAGGGGGTCGGGACCGGGTTCTTGGTTCTGTTTTGTTGTTAGTGCCATAAAAGTTGTTGTTTGTTTGCTCTGTTATAAATCCTAGTAAAGAACTGTTATTCCTACTCCCATATCTTTGCCTGAGACCCCCTTAATTTCAAAATTACAATAATTCGGAGGGAAGGGGTTCACATTCTTCATTCCGAGGGAGGCTCCTGCCTTCCCTAGCAGAGACCTGTCCTTCAAACCAGGACAAAACTAAAGACAAAATGAGTGTGCTGATATATTCAGTACATAAAACTTCCACAGATGGTAAATACTCATGATACCTCCTTTGAAAAACAAAGACCATTTCCAAACAAATTTCCCCTGACACAACTTCTCTCTCCAGTTATCCATAACCAGTATCAAAATTGCTCATTACTGAATCATTTTACAAGTCTTAGAAGGTGTTCTTTAAATGTGACCTGAACATAATGAAAACTTACTCATCAGTAACTCATTTTGCTCTCAACAATATAATCCACTTCATACAGCTGGGGAATTCCAAGACTAAGGTAGCCTGATTTTATAGCTTTTTAAAATTTTTTTAACATAAAAACAAAATACAGCTTGGCACTACCTGCTCTTCATATTTTCAGATGTTAGTTAATTCAAAGACTATTTCATTCTCCCATTTCTTAGGTACTTATTCTGACTTCAATTAGGTAAACAAGTACCTTGGAAGCACTGTAAAAAGAATATGCAAATCCTCTGAAACTACATCTTTTTCCCTAAAGAAACACCAATATTTTGCATCAGATGTGAACTAGTCCAAGAAATAAAGATGGTCCTCTTTAGCTTCACATATGAGGACTGCTGTCTCCACAATAATAGGGTAAGAAACATACGGGATATACAAGAAGTGAAAACGCACCTAAGTAAGACCATTGGCAGGATCAACATTCAAGCCATCAAAAAACACTGCCACATCCTTTCCCTGCCAGTCTGCCTTTCAAAATACTGAACTACAGATCCCACATTTGCTACATTTCTTCCACAGAGAAAAAGCACATAATATACTAATAAGTTTGAAATCCTTCCTAGAGTTTCATCAGCAAAGAGGGAAAACACACAAAGCACCTGCTACTTCTTCACCACATCAAATTTTTCACATTTAGAAGACACGGGTGTTTACTTAAGAAGGCAAATATAATAACCTAACTTCAAAGGCAAATGAAATCTCCTCATAATAGATCATGCAGGAGCTCAACTGTGCAGTTTACTTCTCAGTGTGCATGGCCTCAAAACACTTTTACTTTGATTCATGTTCTTTAGCACTCCAAAGCAACTAACAGATCACAAGGACACAAATTTTGTTTGCATTACCATAACTCCCAATAATACAATGTTTGTATCACAAGTACCTTCTACACTACCATTTCTTTTTCACTTACAAGTCTCAGTTTCTCACAGATTCTTATCTTCACTTTCTGAAACTCGGACAACAATACTGTTCTCGCAGCATTCGGTCTTTTTCCACATCTGCCGTCTTAATACCAACCTATTCTAGACTCAGTTAAGTTCTGCAAACCAAGAACAGAACTTATTAATTTTGGTGTACAAATTAGACTATCAGCATTCCTAAAAAATATGATTTTGTTTTAAATATATATTTGCTTACTCTTACAGATATGTATGATTTTTTTCATAAAATAAGGGTTTAACTTACTGAATGTAAGTCTACATACCTACATACAGTCTCAGTCTACAACCACTTAGGAATGAGATGCACTCAAAGAAGCAGCCTAATTGAAAGTGTCAAGGTAAATCCAAGTATCTTTCTTACGAACAAAAATTTATATAACCAAGCCTTCTAAAAAGTCTTGTTTTCATCTCTAGCAGTAAATATATTAAAGAAAAATTAAAAATTACATTTTTCTCTTACCATATCAACTGCCACACACTATTTGCAATGAAAATAATTGAGATTCTAGAATAAGCATTTCAATTTTCACGTAAATAGGCATTTCCCTAGGGAAAGTTCATCAGCAAACCACATATTGTGAGAAACAAGTTTACCTGGTTAGTAAAGTTGTTACTGTTAATTGATGCTGTTAATTGTTATTCAGTTCTGTTAATCAGTTCTGGCTGTTAATTGTTACCTAGTTGATGACTACACCAGGATATATGGTTCCCCTACTGTATTTCCCTGAGATAAGGTTGGCCCAGAAAGTTCCTGGACTTACATCACCGGATAGAGACTCACAAAGAGCCTATCGGAACACCAGAGCTTGTGGCTCCACCAATAGAACGTGGATCGGTCTCAATCCCAAACTGGACCAATGGGAGGCTGGATCCAAAACCCACCAATCAGGTGGGACCTCCAGACTGCACAAAAGACACCGCTTTGAGCCACTCAGGGTCCTGCCTTCGCTGGATACCAGACTGTCTCCTAAAGACCCAGCGCTCCAGTGACCAGCCTCCACCTGAAACAGCGACCCAGCACCAGATCAAGATCATCCCTGGCTATGCTCGGCTGTAGTTGAGGAACAAGCCATGGACAGCGCCACACGAGCCATCCCTGAGACACCCCATTGCTAGGCCTCAATAAAGTTGTTTAGTCGAAGTCACTGTTCGCGTTTTTGTCACATATGGTCACATATAATCCTCCCTTAATGCACAAAATCTAACACGGAAACAGCTTTATTAATACATTTAATCAACCAGTCCCCTGTAGAAGAACTAACCAAAACCCTACCTCATCCTTACTGACGCTTGTTTAAGAAGTCTATTGTAATTAAGCTAGTGTAATTTTTCTCATACCAGGGTTTAAAGTCACATGAACAAATCTGAGGGCTGCCAATATCCAAAATGCAGTATATCTGTTCTGTACATTTTATTTTGTCAGTTTAAAGTCTACTGTCTAATGAACAATAATGCATCCTTCAGCACCACCAACTGCCAGTTCTGGTCAAAATGCTGTGTCACATCAGAAGACATGTACAGTACTGGCGGTGACCCTAACTCAATACAATTTTTCCACAAATGACACCCTGGATTAACTATGTAGTAATTAAGATCCCCAAGCAATTTCTTAATCTCTGTTAACACTAAACAAACATCAGCTGAGATGACTATCTCTGGTCACTGCATAAACATTTTTATTTTCTCATTGACCTAGAAAGCAAGTTTGATCCTAATCTATGAATTACAATTCATCATAGGTTTTCACCACAAAATCCTACCACCTTCACTTTAGGATTCCATGCAAGCACATGCAGTTACTTGGTTAAAACTTCTGTGCATGTATCCTTCTTGCACTTTCATATAATCATCACTTCAGACTAAAAGCTGAAAGTCAGTTTTCAAAAAGAAGAGCCATAACACAAGGGGCAATTCTTAGAAGTCTAATAATGACACTATTAGAGCAGATTTACCGAAGAGCACAGAAAGGACAAAACTGATGGTTAAGCAATATTTTAATCATTTGTTTATTCACTTTTCCACCACCCCAACCATACAGACTTAAATGGGCTATTTGGTCCACAGCTGATAAAAAGCTAATGCTGAGCTAGCTAATACTACATAATGGAGGCTTCAATTTTCTACAGTAATAATTGTACCACGGCATGCAACTGCTATGGCAGAATAACAGAAAGGTTCTGATTAGCCAAAGGCTAGGCTAGAGAAACTGTCAAGTTAATACAACTAAAAGTTAGGAAACAAAGTGTCCTGGTTTGAAGGACAGGTGTGTGCTAAGGAAGGCAGGAGCCTCCCTTGGAATGGAGAACGTAAACCCTCTTCCCTCCAAATTACTGTAATTTTGAAATTAAGGGGCTCTCGGGCAAGGATATAGAAATAGGAATAACAGTTCTTTACTAGTATTTATAATAAAGTGAACAAACAACAACTCTTATGGCATTAACAACAAAACAGAACCAGGAACCTGGTCCCAGCTCTCTGGGCCTGCAGGCACTTTCCCCTTGGGTGCAGTGATGGTCACAGCCAGCAGGGGGCGCTGGTGGCGCTGGGTGGGCAGGGCAGGTGCGATGATTCCCCCGCAGCTGCAGGGGGCGCTGTGGTGCGAGCTCCGGCAGACACGTGGCAAGGCCGGG